>JAGKTI010001171.1:39652-94735 GCA_018397915.1 Birgus latro
TAGTCTGAAGAGTGATCTGATTTATTTTTATTTATTTTTGTGTGTGTGTGTTTTTTTTAATTAGTAAATATTATGTTAAGTCTCTTTGAGTTTGAGTCATATCATCCTCTGGGGAGTGATTTCTCGTGAGAATGAGTGGCCCGCAAGGTGAGCTAATATCTTCTTACGCACTCTTTAATAAGATCACACTACCTTATTTCTCTTAATCTCAAAAACATCAAAATTCCTCATCATTTTTTTCATGGTGGAATAAATTCCCAGCATTTCGCTGGGTGGTGGCAGCATACTTTAAGTCTCTGATCATTTTGATAAGTAAAGGACCTGTTATTACACTGGTGGTAGATAATCTGCGATATTACACCGGAGGATAAAAATTCTGACATTACACTCTGATCTTCCATCGTTCTTTGTTTTTGTCTCCTCCCTCTTCTCTTTTAATAATCCTAATTCCTCTTGAGTTAGGCATCTTTTTATCCATGTTTTCTTAAATTCCTCTTTTTCCATGAGTTTGCATTTTTTAAAGATTTCCTCCACCGTGTTCACACTCTGGAGGTTACTTTCAGGGGCCTTGACTTATTTCTCTCCTATTTTCCTAGGCTTTTGTGTTCCTCTGTCTTTATCATAGATATCCTCTGATATTTCCTTCAATGTGTTCATTATATTTGTCATCTTCTTTTTGTCTCTCGACATTTTGGTTTTTATTTCTTCATCTATACCAGTGATTACTAGCCTATAGATTTGTTGATATCTGCTGAATCTTTTATCAATTTTGGATTTTTTTTTTTTAATATTTCTTTCACTTCCTTCCTAAAGCTTTTTTCTTCGACTCTTGTTTCTAAGTCTTTCCTTACTTTCACCATTTCAGCATACCGTACGTAGTTTCCACATCATCTTTGTAACTTTGCATCACTTCGTTCACCTGGGTTATCTTCTCTTTAGTATCACTGCTTTGGTCTATCTTGTTTGCCTAATTGTCTCCGTATCATTTCTGAATTCCTCCATAATACTCTCATGGTTGATGACTGTGCTTGCCATTTCACTAATCTTCCTTCTAAGTGAACCCACCTCAACTGACACCCCATCTATTGTTGTGTCTTTTTTGTTTAATTCCTTTACTAATTTTTCATTTTCTTCCTGCTGCATGCATATTTGCTTCTTAATTTCATCTACTTCACACTGAAACGTTTTCTCCAGTTTATTCACTTTCTCTACTAGTTTGTTGTATGTTTCCATTTCAACCAGTTCTTGGTAGAAATCATCCTGTTTTCTACCTATATCCCTTTTCTTAACTCTTTCAATATTTACTAAAGATGGTGCTCATCTTGTGGTATTACTTAGAAAGATTCTACTTACAAGTATGCATCTCTCTGCTACCTGCCTGGTGACAGACAACACCCAGGTAATGATGCATTTAATCAGTGGATTCTTGCACTAATTGGATGTATTCTGTTATTTGGACAACACTTTTGCTTATACTTGCTCTACTATATTATAACATTTAGTTTAACCTAGTACAGAGCTTGACTCATATAAAGATACTCTTTAGTTGTGGCCAAGGATGGCCAGTGCGGAGCGAGGAGACAGACGTGTTGTCTCTGGCGTTGCCTGTGTGTGTGTGTGTGTGTGTTCGTTGAAATGAAATGTGAGAGCGTTTTCTTGTGGCAGGTGGTGTGTGGGATGCTTGGTTATCACGGAGATGCTCGTGCAGTGCGTGGGTCCAGGTGGGCATCAGGTCGGACATGGCAGCTGAAACTGGACTGCGTGGGGGAGGAGGAGCACTTGCACCAGTGTCGGGTCCGTCTGTCCAATACTACCTGCACCTCAACCATTACCGCCGCTGTCACATGTTCTCACACGTACGTTACCACTTTTATTGCCACGTTGCTTGCTCTTCATTTTCTAACATCAAAGCCGGTCTGTCTTTCTCTTCAGTATCACCGCTCTCACATGCAATCACACATACGATATTTCATAACCTCAGTTGGTCTCATCGTCATCTTCATCGCTACCGCTCTCACATGCTGCCGCGAGTACGATGCCACTCTTATAACCTGATAATTATGGTCTCACATCTTGCTTCACTATACCGCTGTCGTTAGTGGGTTGCCACATTTCTAACATCGCAGTTGGTCTTGTGTCTAGCTCCTCTTTCTATCCTTCTAACCTCACAGTTGGTCTTGTATCATGAGCTGGCATTCTCGTCGGTTAAGGAAGCTCCCTAACACCTTTTCCTTATCGATTTATTTATGGATATGGTAGGTTAATATATTTTTGTACGTTATTCTGTATAGTCTGGCAATATTGGAAGGATGTATATTACACAGAAGAGAACAGTAAGGTATAATAAACAAAATAAACTGCTTAAGAAAAAGTGTTGGGTTGCTTCCTTAACAGTGAGAATACGGGCTTTGGTCTCCAGTCTCTTCCTCTCCTACTCACAGTTGGTCTTCGTAACTTGAGCTTCATTCTCTCCCTCTCCTAACCTTACAGTGGGTCAATAGTCTTACTCTCCAAAGCAGCTGTCGTTACCTGCTCTACGTATAGTTCATTGCCACTCTCACATTTGGTTTCGTGTCTTTATCAACACACACACACACACACACACACACACACACACACACACACACACACACACACACACATAGTACCTTGTGAGCACACAGCAGTATGAGAAAACTGTCTGGTCCTGCAGTTGTTAATGGCTGTAATATTCGACGCACCCTGTCCATATACTGTATCATCATCGCAAATCATTTTTCCACATTCACACGAGATGGAGATAAAGTCCTTTAATTTCCGTATGTATGCTGTAGTGTAGAAGTTTTTATTTGATGCTTGTCACCTTACACTGTGCTTGCCTGCACTAGTTTATTTTATTTATTTTTTTTTCTTTTTAACAAGATAATTTTTCATACTGAGGCTCCTTAGTGGGACACTTGTTCATGTTCACTTATTGGGTGCTGAAAGACCAAACATCCTTGCAATGTTTTCTTATCACATGACACTATGTGAACTATAGCAGTCCATACTTTTATAATAGTAGTTGATAATGAATCACTTGAAAGCAAAACCATGGACTTGATATTATAGTAACAGCGCAGGAGGATCAAGGGCGTATCCAATACTGTAGGGGGGGGAGGGGTTTTCCTTGAGCATCACCCTTGGTCAAGAATGCTGAGGAGGGGAGAGAGAAGGGTTGTAAAACAATAAACAAACAAATTCTCTACAGTTTTTCTCTTTGGGGGAGGTGGTGGCTCAATTGGTAGAGATGTGTCCAGCAGTCCTAATGGACCCAGGTTCAAATCCCCGCTGGGGCAGGGAACAGTTTAAGGATTTGAATTTCATTAAAACAGACTTTACTGATCTACCAGAAGACCCGCCGACATGTAAAAATACCCCCGCTAATACCAGTACACCAGTTCTATATGAGACAGCCCTAGCATGTATTCAATATGGACGGTTGGTGTTAGCGCCGAAGTGGTGACATGCAGAGGTGTATGGTATGTAGGACTGCTTGGCTTTGATAGCAGGCTGTGTAAAATACAACCCTATGCCCAGAGTCGGACACACACACACACACACAAAAAGTCCTTTCGAAATTTGTTAATATTGAATATTAGAGGTCAAAATTAGTTTTTTATTACTTCAGTAATAGAAGGGAAGAGGGGTTCTGGGGAACAATAATGAAATAAATTTAATAAAAATAAATAAATAATCTGGGATAAGCGCTTGAGAAGGATGATGAACATAGGGCGGCATCTTTCATAAGCTTTGGAAATTTCGTCACGCCAAGTCCTAAGCGATTTATTATGCATACGGTAGACCTATTTTATTATACTTAGATATCGTCTTTTGTGGTGTTTTTGGTGCTGGTAAGGTTTTGTTGTGGCACCGATGTAATCTGGTAGCTCCACCGTTATACATGTATCCCTCAACTCCCACCATTACCCCTCGAAAGGAGGATGGTTGTTGTTGTTAAATATTTATCCCCAACTTGTGGGGACACGGGCAAACAAAGAGCCCGTCAGGGAAAAAGCAGAATTAAGCTCCCCAATTGGAAGCTTAGCACGGCAGGCAGTCAGACTGACGAGAGTGGCAAGGAGGCATGACGTGGGCTGGCGTATGATGTTATGAGGAAGGCCTTGCAGATCACGGTGAGATCGAAGCCCCCGAAGACTGATCTTCCCAGTCTGAGTCCTGGTCCTGATCCTCCAGCAGATCTATGTCCCCAAAGTCTTGAAGGGGAGGCGGATCTTTCTGACCAATGCTGATAAAGACATCGGTAATGGCTTGGCCGATGATCTGGGCAGTTCGGGGACTATGGGGTCGAGAAGCTGAGGGCAAAGACGAAGTCGGAGCAGCAGGAAGGTCCACTTGCACAGCAGCAGCAGATGGAGAGGGGGAGGAAGGACCCTCCTTGTCCAGACAGACGGACAGAACGGGGGAGGCAGCCCATTTCCTCCCAGCTGCTGAAGGCAGAGGGTGAACTTCTGCGACGGTGGTGATAAGGTCGAAGTCCATAGGAGGTTCTGGGTCGGTGATAATACTGGCGCCAGTCGCCCTATTCAGAGGGCCATCGAGCCACAGCCTTTTGCGCGGTGTTGTGCGCGGCCGAGATGGAAGTGGGCGGGACTGCGGCTGTGGTCGCCGGGGCCGACGCTGCTGACGAGGGGAGGAATGTGAGTTGCCAGCAAAGCTTTGAGGGATGGCAATGCTTGGAAGCCCGTTCTCCTCGAAAATCTGGGAGAGGAGGACGCGCAAAACGGCCTTGTCACCCCCACAAAAAGCCTCTGCTGTAGCAACACACATTGAGACAATGGTGTTAATCTCCCCAGAACACCTCGGACCCCTAGGGCGGCGTCTCTGGGCCTCAGTGCGCCGCTGTGCATGGGTAGAGCCCTTCACAGCAGCACCCCCCGGCCCAGTGACACCTGTAGCCTCAGGACCCTTCGGTGTCTGCTGGAGACAAAACTCCACTGTCTCACCCTCGCCGAGAGAGCGCCGGAAGTGCCGTGGATTTGGAGCAACGATCCCTAGTCTGTGCACAAAAACATCAGATTCGGTGTCCCAGCGTCTGATGAATCCGTACCCAGACTTCACGTTGAACCAAACAACGGTGCCAGAGATCGTCGTGGCTCCCGGCTGCCTGGCACTACTGCAGGATGCCCCCCTCAACAGGTCGAAGGCTGGAGCAGTAGTGGAAGTCGGCATGACGACTGGCAGATCAAGCGGGCAGCAGCAAAAAAGTTTAAGGAGTTTAGTCCCCACTGTTCACTACGAGTGGGGACGAGGTCTTACTCCTGCAGCTGCTGGGCTGGAACTGGAGGATGGTGCACTGCGAGTAAAGGGATGGCTTCAGCCTACAGTCCTCTGGTTTCAGTCCAGATGAGCATGGAGCTGAAACTACTACCACTGCTACTGCTGCTGCCGCTGCTGTTATTTCTGTGTTTCTAGTATCTACATTTTTTTCCTTAGTATCGGATAAAAAGGTAAAATATGTTATATGTAAAATTATTCCTCAATAGTTACTGCGAATCCTGCAGTGCCACGTAGAACAGCTTCTCCATGCAGTATCAATTAACCGAATGCTGCACTGCCGTCACTACAGCCGATAGTCAAAGTTGCAGAGTTACATAGATTAGAGATAGCTGTGGGTAGTGCTAGGTTTGCAGATTTACTCATGAGCACTTCGTGCAGAGGTGGTGATCTGGATGTTTACTATAGCAGATACAGTTGCAAATAGAGTTACAGGTACCTAGGAATAGTCAGGTTTGTAGATAAGTACTCATAGCTTCTCTGTACGTACAGAGGTGCCGAGCTGGACATGGGGTGCGTGTTGCGGCCACTACAGCAGATAGTCAGAGTTGCAGATTAGAGAGCTATAGATAGATAGAGAGATTTATGTTCGCAGACAGAACCAGAGACAGTTACCATTACGTCTAACTTATCCCTACAGAGCAGAAGAGCTGGACGAAGTGTTGCGATCACTACAGCAGATAGTGAGAGTTGCAAATAGTTACAGATAGCTAAGGATCAAATTAAGTTTGCTGATATAGTTACTTGTAGCTTCCCTGTACAGAGGCAGAGAGTTGGACGCACCGTTGCATTCACTACAGGAGATAGTCAGAGTTGTAGATATAGTTATGAAGTTAATAGATGGCTACAGAGAGTGTTGCGTTCCCATACAGAGTTAGAGACAGTTACCCATAATTTATCTCTGCAGAACCGGAGAGTTAGATGCGGCGCTCCAGTCACTACAACCTGAGGACTGCGGCAGGGTTGAGGACGCATCTACCCGCTTCCTGACGCGCCTGGCAAAGGTTCGAGGGGGCTCCATCCCCTCCAGGTTTGATGGACCATGGCTGGTCTCACTTCGAAGACAGAACGTGGTACGTTCCTCGTTTTTGCCGTCGTCTTGAACATAATTATCACTGTCAGAAGCATTTTATTTATTCAATATTTTGCATCGTCATCTTCCCGGTCCTCTTATAACCTATCCCTTCTTTCTACTGTTTTCCTTCTCCTCCTCTTCTTTCTTAGCGATGTATTTTGCATATTACACCACCTTATTCTCTTGCATGTTATTCCCATCTTTTCAGTGTCGACATGCGTTGCATCAATAATATACATGAGGATGTTGAAGAGTAATGCACTAAATAAGTCGCTAAAGATGTTTTACTGTATCTCCAAGCACACTTAAATACGACCTTTAATAACCCCACTGGAAGTGTCTGCAAAGCATACAGGAGCATCACTGAAGAGATATTGTGCTGAAATCTATCTGTCTATTGCCAGACGCCTTAATCCCGTAAGGGGTGGCTACAAATAAATCACCTCCATGTCGCCCTGTTCCCCGCCATTTCACTGCCTTGCTCCCAGCTCACACCCCCCTCTCTCATATACTTCTCTACTCCATCCCTCCATCTCATCCTTGGCCTCCCCCTCCCTCTCCCCCCCTCCGCCTCACTCACATACACTCTCTTCGTTAGTCTCTCTCTCTCCATCCTCTCTATATGGCCAAACCACCTCAGCATATTTCTCCTAACGCATTGTGGTGTGGATGTGATAATCCACATCCACACCACAACGCTCCTTCACTTCCTCATATGTCAGTCTCTCTCTCCATGTGACTCCACATGCTCCTTTCAAATAACTCATCTCCACTGCTGTCACTCTTGACTTGTGGCGCTCCAGCAGGGTCCAAGCTTCACTTCCATACGTTAGAGTTGGTATCAAAATACAGTACTGTCATGCAATGACTTTTTTACTTCCATACTCACTTCCCTGTTTCTTATAACTGCTTTCAAAGAACCAGCAACCTTTCTTCCTTGTTATACCCTTTTAAGCACTTCACCTTACAAACTTCCATCCTTACTCATCACACTACCCAAGTACTTAAATGCACTCACATTTTCCATTTCCTCCTCATCCAAGCTCACTGTACATACACTGACTTCACTTCTCTCGGAGACCATAACTTTAATTTTCCCAACATTCACCTTTAGTTTCCGTTTCATACACACTCTCCCAAACTCATTCACCAAGCCTTGCAGCTCCGCTTCGTCTTCACATAACACATTATCATTTGCAGCCAACAGTACAGGGAGTTTCCACACATTGCCCTCTCTCATCAGGGCCGCTCCAACAACCACTGCCCTACCTTGTATCTCATTTATAACCCCATCCATATGCATATTGAACAACCATGGCTACTTGACACATCGCTGTTTCAATCCAACCTTCAAATAGAAAAATTCACACTCAGGTCACCGTCCACATGCACTGCAGCCTTAGCACCCTCATAAATACTCATCACGGCATTCAGCAACTTCCCATTCACTCTATATATTCTTAATACTTTCCACACTCCTTGTCTATCCATCCTGTCATATGCTCTCTCCAGATCCACGAAGGCTGCATACAACTTCTTTCCCTTCTATAGAAACTTTTCCAGTAAGGATCTAAGAATATCTGATCTACACAACCTCTTCCCTTTCTAAAACCTCCCTGTTCTTCTCCAACTAATTCCTCTGTTATTTGCCCTAACTCTGTCAGTAAATATCCTATCGTATACTTTTTCTATTACACGAAGAAGACAAATGCCCCTATGATTACTACACACTTTTTTTTTCTCCTTTTCCCGTGTACGTGGGAATAATTATGTCTGACTTCCAATCATACGGGACTCTACCTTCCTTGATTACCACACACTTCTTTTTCTCCTTTTCCCTTGTACGGGGGAATAATTATATCTGACTTCCAATCCTCTGGGACTCTACCTTCCTCCCATGCCAATCTGCACACCTTCCACATCCATTCTACTACTATCTCTCCCCAGTGCTTCAGCATTTCACCACACACTCCATCAATTCCTGGGGCTTTCCTCAATTTAACATTCTTCATTGCTTCCACAACTTCCATCTTACTGATTTTTTCCTCTCTTCTCACATCTCTCCTTCTCCCAGCCATTTCCCAGCCACTTATATACTCTCATTACTTTCATTCTCTATGTTCAGCAATTCCTTAAAGTGTTCTTTCCATGTGCACCTTTTCTCCCTTCTCCACTAATAACCTACCATTTTTATCTTTCACTCCCCTCTTTATCATCCTGTCTAACTCTCTTTACCTCTTTTCAGAACATTTTTTTTTTTATTCCTTCCACTTTACACTCAAATTCCTCATTCACTCTCTTCTTACTCTCTCTCATTAATCTTTTCACCTCTCTTCCTCTCTACATATAGCTCTCTCTTCCGTCTTTCCGTTTCCTCTACTAATTACAACAATTAGTGTAATAACTGAAATGAAACTGAATTTATTAATCACTGTTCTGGCCGAGATTCGATCTCAGGCCCTCGCGCTTGAATATATTTCTTTATCTAAAATTTTATGATTTGGGAGTGCGTAGGATGGGATACATTCAGGTGGGGGTACACAAGCTAATAAAGGTTAGGCAACCCTGCCTTGAGAGGTAACTGTATACTGTGCAGTGTATCATGGAATTCAATATATCATTTATTATAATCACAAGCAGGAGAATTAAGTGAATAGACTATAAGCAGAGGTAACTGATAGTAATATCAATGAGGAAAATTAGCGGAGTTAAAGGTAGTTAGTAATATAATAACAGTGAGAAAGGTTAATTAAGTGTAATGAGGGTTCTAGCCATCCATCATCCAATCCTCTATTGCCCCGTCAGGAACACAGGGACCAGGGATCAGGCTACTTAATCAAGGGATTTTAGGCGGGCGTGACCAGTCGCACGTCCCGAAGTTTCTTTCTTTCTTCGCATTAAAAAGCAAAAAATGGAATTATATTAGGAAAAAATAAAAGTAAAACCTTATGAGCCTCATCCGGTTGGATCACCTCACGTAGTGACGATTTCTTGGGGAACAAGAAACCATGTGACTTGTCACTCAGTGTAGTCACCTGAATGTAACACTACATCAATTAAGTGAATGTTGGCCGTCCCACCTGCCTTTAGGGAGTTTCAGCAGAATATAATCGCGGGTAAGGAGAGAGAGTTAATGTCTATCTATCTATCTATTGCCAGACGCCTCAATCCCGAACGGGGTGGCCACAAACAAATCGCCTCCATGTCACTCTGTCCCCTGCCATTTCACTACCACGCTCCCAACTCACACCCCCCTCTCTCATATACCTCTCCACTCCATCCCTCCATCTCATCCTCGGCCTCCCCCTCCCTCTCGCCCCCTCCACCTCACTCACATACACTCTCCTCGTCAATCTTTCACTCTCCATCCTCTCCACATGCCCAAACCACCTTAACGTGTTTCTCCTAACGCTTCCCATCACGTCCTCAACCACACCACAACGCTCCTTCACTTCCTCATTTGTTAGTCTGTCTCTCCATGTGACTCCACATGCTCCTCTCAAATAACTCATTTCCACTGCTCTCACTCTTGACTTCTGTCCTTCCAACAGGGTCCAAGCTTCACTTCCATATGTCAGAGTTGGTATCACAATACTGTCATGTAACAACTTTTTCACTTCCATGCTCACCTCCCTGTTTCTTATCACTGCTTTCAACGAACCAGCAACCTTCCTTCCCTGCTGTACCCTTTCGAGCACTTCACCCTCCAGACTACCATCCTTACTCATCACACTGCCCAAGTACTTAAATTCACTCACATTCTCCATATCCTTCCCATCCAATCTCACTGTACACTCACTGGCTTCACTTCTCTCGAAGACCATCACTTTACTCTTCCCCACATTCACCTTTAGATTCCGTTTCTTACACACTCTCCCAAACTCATCTACCAAGCCTTGCAGCTCCCCTTCGTCTTCACTCAACAACACAGTATCATCTGCAAACAACAGTACAGGGAGTTTCCAAACACTGCCCTCTCTCACTAGGGCCGCTCCAACATCCACTGCCCGACCTTGTATCTCTTTTATAACCCCATCCATATACAGATTGAACAACCATGGAGACATGACACATCCTTGTTTCAA
This sequence comes from Birgus latro, assembly GCA_018397915.1. NCBI lineage: Eukaryota > Metazoa > Arthropoda > Malacostraca > Decapoda > Coenobitidae > Birgus > Birgus latro. The sequence continues at coordinate 50,129 of JAGKTI010001171.1, forward strand.
TCCAACCTTCAAATGGAAAGATTCACTTAGTTTGCCATCCACACGCACTGCAGCCTTAGCACCCTCATACATACTCTTCACTGCCTTCAACAACTTCCCATCCACTCCATATATTCTTAATACCTTCCACAAACCTTGTCTATCCACCCTGTCATATGCTTTCTCCAGATCCATGAAGGCTGCATACAACTTCTTGCCCTTCTCTAGAAACTTTTCCACTACGGATCTAAGAATGAATATCTGGTCTACACAACCTCTTCCCTTCCTAAAACCTCCTTGTTCTTCTCCAACTAATTCCTCAGTAATTTCCCTAACTCTGTCAATAAGTATCCTACCATATATTTTTCCTATTACACTGAGAAGGCAAATGCCCCTATGGTTACCACACACTGCTTTTTCCCCTTTTCCTTTGTACAGAGGAATAATTATACCTGACTTCCAATCCTCTGGGACTCTACCCTCCTCCCAATCTGCACACCTTCCACATCCATTCTATTACTATCTCTCCCCCATGCTTCAGCATTTCACCACACACTCCATCAATTCCTGGGGCTTTCCCCATTTTAACTTTCTTCATTGCTTCCACCACTTCCATCCTACTGATTTCTTCCTCTCTTCTCACAACCCTCCTTCTCCCTGCCATTCCCCAGCCACTTATACTTGCATTACTTTCATACAGGCTGGAGGACTGCTGTGTGGAGGCACCATCATCTCAGAGTACTACATAGTCACCGCCGCTCACTGCCTCAGGCTCCTCGGACGACTTAATTTGCTTGTCAGGGTGGGAGACTTCAACTCAGACTTCAAGGAGGACAACGAGCAGGTGAGTGGGCGAGTGGATGAAATTGGAGGAAGAGGGAAATGTCTGTCTGTTTATCTATCTATAGCCCGACGCCCTAATCCAGCAAAGGGTGGCCGCAGACAAAACTCCTCCAAGTCGCTCTGTCACCCACCAGTTGACTGCCCTCCCCCCAACTCACTCCCCCCTTCCTCATATACCTCTCAACTCCATCTCTCCACCTCATCCTCGGTCTTCTCCTCCCTCTCCCTCCCTCCAGTTCACCTACATACACCCTCTTAGTCAGTCTTTCATTCAGAGCAGTGCTAAAAAAAAAAAATGAAGGAAGGAAATTACTAAAAGAACTGGGTGAATGAAGTGGGTGATGGGTGGAAGAAGTGGATGATGAGTGAAAGAAATGGGCGAACGAAATGAACAAGAGATAGGGGAGTAAGTCAAGGAAATAAGCCAGGGAAGTTAATCGGGGATACAAGTCAAAGCAGTAAGTTGAGGGAAAAGATAAGTCTGAGAAAAATTAATCAGGTGAGTAGGGTTGAGCGAGAGACTGAAGCTGGTGAGAAATACTGTAAAGTTTTAAAAAAGGTAGAAGTGGGGCAGACGCCATGACACCCTTAGCCGTTGTGCTTTTCTCGGTAACTTAGGCCCCAATACCAGAACGAGTCCTGAGCTGGAACTGAAAGTCGGGCTTGGAACGGTCTCAGGCCCAGGCTCACTGCTTACTCAAGTCGGTCTCAGGCAGCTGGACCCGGCCATGTTCTGAATTGAGGTTCATGTGCGACTTCACAAAGTCAGGCTGATGTCGCGGACTAAGAACACAGTTTTGAATATTTTCCAGTCAGTCAGTCAGCACCGATTCTTTTTACCTTCTATCTGTATATCTATAGCTAGACACCATAATCCCGTTAGGGGTATCCTCCTGCCTCTGAGTTAGTTGCTTCACGGGGAGGGGCACTAACCCTCCGCCAACCCATTTGTTTGTACGAACGCGCATGGGTTGGTTAAATGGATACCACCCAATGTTGTAAATGGTTTTCTGGCTTGCAGGAAACCATTAGGCTTGGCAGTTAATGTAAACCCACCATAAAAGGAAAGACGAGTTATGAAAAGTGACAAGAAAGATGGAAGAAATAGAAAGAGAGGAGGGTAGACACAGAAAAAGAATGATATAGGTGAAGGAAGAAGTAGACAGCATTATACATCGTGAATGGATGATTGTCGCCGCCATACTGAATTTAGCAAATAAGGCAAGGTAAACAAAAGATTTGACAAAACGTTAAATAGGTGATATCTACGATCAGTTGTCATTATCTCCGTGGATATTTTAATTACCGAGGCTTGGTTAGATCACATTATAATATTAAATATTATACGTGTATTTCTGTAGTCAGTGATAATGCTTACCTTGTTGTTGTTATTATTATTATTATTATTATTATTATTATTATTATTATTATTATTATTTGGTCCTGTAAGTTACAAGATTTATACGGAAATAAAAAAATTTGTTAATATAGCTAGGAAATATGGCTCTTGAGAAAAGTCAGTAGTTTCATTTTTCAGTAACGTTAGTGAAGGTTAGTGGACTATAAAACTGGCATAGTATTGTACAAGAATTACATACTACGCTGCTGCGTTTTCAAGATTGCAGGAATAATGGACAGTCGTTGTAAGAATAGCCTACATTATAATCTTTACAAGAAGGAAAGTTAGGAAACAGCCAACCTTATCATTATGTTAGAATGGCAGTGATGGAGAGGATAAAAGTTTGTCTGACTTAGCTTACGTAATGATTCCAAATGTACCATATTCGAATAGTTATAGCCCACCTTTAGAAGGCGCAGCGATAATGTTTTTGCCTGTGTGTGTGTGTGTGTGTGTGTGTTCCTCGTATCTCATGAACGGCTTGAGATATCAACATGAAACATTCAGGGTATCAAGATGTGGCCAAAATCTTGGACGAGTTCGAAAATGGGCACTCGGGTTGAAGGCCAAGGTCACCAAAATGGCTGCCAAAAGTCAACTTGTTTTTATCGCCCGCCTTTAGCACTGTGGTATCTCATGAACGGCTTGAGCTATCAACATGAAACCTTCAGGGTATCAAAATATTGCCTAAACCTTGGACTTGGCCTACAGCATATTCTGGCGGGCGATTAGCATTCGGCCCCAAATGCTTTTCTTTCACTGCAGGCAGCGTCTGTTAGTGGTGATTTGGTACAGATAATATTGTTAAGCTTAAGGTATTTTATTTTCTTTACAATACGAACTATATCGTGAAAATCGTATAATAACCTAAATATTAAAATGTATAGGAATGTGTACAAGTGTTGCCATGGCCGAGTATGCTACTCCATGCAGTACATCAATACTGATATCACCGTAACGCAAATATGAGTATCATAAGGCATTGCTAGCAACACTTGTATGTAATATCAGCAACCGATGGAAAAATCATTACCCGGTATTAAATTTTATACAAGTGCCCACAACGCAGCCAATTATCTTCCGACGGTCAAAGATTTTGTACAAATTTCAAATATCTTTGGCTAAAGATCTCACAACCACCGCCTATTGTTGTACTGGGGGCTGTTGATAGATCATTTATTGCTTTAAAAGCAAATCCATCTTTTAAAAAGTCGTGCAATAACAGGTGCTCAATGCTCAAGCCCACTCAGAGGCAGTCTGGGCTTGAGAACATCGGCTCGTTCTGTGCGAGACTGAAGCCTTGTTTCTGCATAATGGTATTTGGCGGGCGCAAGTCCGACCCGAGACCGAATAAAGCCCCAAGGCCGGGCCAAGCCTTCATCTTGCATTCGGGCCATAGACCTTATGAGCCCGTGGTGGGTTATTCACCCACTCTTCTGGGATGTACGAGTAAAACCACACTGTCGTCCAAATTACCACAGGTCCGTCCTCTAGGTGCCACCCTAGGTATTTATTTTACCTTCAAACCCACAAAGGGTGGATGGACATGAGAGTCGAGTGGCGCCAGATGCCCCGATCAGATTCGAACCGAGGTGCTAACGGGCTGACTGCTTCTTAGCTAACCATGCTGAGCACTCTGGGCAAGAAAGAAAAGAAAATCAGGAATATGGATGTGAGATTATCTGGGATAGAAAAGAACTGCACCGACTATAGAAATGTTAGTGGTACTATACCCTATTTGACTTACCTGTGCAGCCGAGATGTATGGGGCGAGTAAGGTGTGTTTGATTCGCTGTTGCTGATTGCCCGCCGATGATGTAAATCTACAGGTCTTCTTATTTTAGCACATATGTTTATTTGCAGGGGTTGTGTTTGATTCGCTGTTGCTGATTGCCCGCCGATGATGTAAATCTACAGGTCTTCTTATTTTAGCACATATGTTTATTTGCAGGGGTACCCGGCGTTCCCGCTCCCCTTCCTTATTTATCTTCCTCCTTCTGTCCCTTCCCCCCATTTCCTCTCTCTCTCTCTCTCTGCTTATTTATCTGACTCTTACTACTCTGCCTCCCCTCCCTCAAACCATCGGTCTTTTTGGTATCTTCCTTGGGTCATAAGACCAAAAAGACGGACACTCCAATCCTATTTGTTCTAGTTCAATCTTTCTTTCTACTCCAGAAAGACCAAGTAACTCTCATGCTTCTGAAGAGGGATTATAAGAGGTCCAGGATCTTTCTATTTCAGCTTTCACAGGCTAACGCACAGTATCTGTGCATACTTGTTTACTATCACCGGTGACCTAAAATGACCTCCGACCGGTGACCTCAAATGACCTCGGAGTCAACCTCACATAACCTGTGTCTGAACTGGAGGTCATGTGAGTCTCCATGCCAAAAATTGGGCTGCAGGGGTACCCGGCGTTGCCCGGGCCAAAAAGGCGACTTCAAATGACCCAGATCTTTGACCCCCCTAAAATCTTCCTTTGGGTCATAGGGATTCCAGATATTTAGGTTAAGGCCATGTCAAATGAAAACTGAGGGAATAGTTAGTGAACAGACAGACAGACAGAAAGTGCCCTTTATATAGCAGATATTTGTTAATTGCTTACAATATAAGCAGCCAGTTTAAATATGGAATCATTTCCGAAGCTAGAGAGGTCAAAATTAGCTTTAAAAGTTTACAGTTATCAAAGATAATTAAAGTTGATTGTAAAGTTGTACAAAATGATGAGTGACGTTTGATGTTAATTATCCACCCACGATGTACACCTACGTCCGCATGTTGCACTAAATACATGCCTACATTTACTTCAGTGACATCATCGGCGGCTAATCAGCAGCCGCGAATCAAATAAATCCTACTTGCCCCATACATCTCAGGTGCACAGGTCATCAAACTGACTATAGTACTAACACTCTCAGCCGTGTGGAACTCACTCCCAGGCGAATGTGTTAACTGGTAGAATACTAGAGTTGTCCCTAACATACAAAGGTTAAAGTGGTAGATGTGATGCCCTTACTTTGCCTTCTTCAGGAATACTTCATTGACAAGATCTGGGAACATGAGGACTTTGATGTTCTCTCCTTCGACGACAACGACATCGCCTTGGTGAAGGTGGAGCCCAAGGACGGCAGAGGCATCAGGTGAGTATAGTTTATGATGATGATTATGATGATTTACTATTATTATTATTCTTTACTGCTGTGATTTTTAATATTCAGTAGTAGTAGCAGCAGCAGCAGCAGCAGTACTAGTAGTAGAAGAATAATTTACGGTACAAGACACTGTGAGCCCCAGTAAAGACATACTAAATACCGTAGACTATAAACCCCAAAAGGTCGTAGGAAGAGGGGGGGGGAGCAAATAGCCGAGAAGTAATTACTTACTAAACAAAAACACATTAACCTCAGTTCTGTGACCGACTCGGGACAAGAATTATATATAGTACTGTTTTTACTTTGACTTGGCCCAGACTTTTGTCCTTTTGCAGTTTACTTTACGTAGCTCTGTACCAGAAAAAAAAAAAAAACAGTAACACGGCTTTACATCATATCAACAGCTCTTTTTCTTGACTAGCATCATATTCTAATGTTAATTCATTGCTACGACTCAGCATTCAAGGTGGAGAGATGGCAGTATTAGGCAAAGTTTGAGTAAAACGATTATAGTCAATTTGTTCCCTGAGGCTCAGCAGTCCTATTTACCATACACTTTCGAATATCCATTTCCTCACTTATACCTACCATGCATATTGGATATAAGCTGGGGCGTTCACATTCAGGTATTGGCAACGGTGTTTTTATGACATGGTAGGTCCTGTGGAACATCACTAAAATCTGTTTTAACGAAATCCGAGTTATCAGATTTCCTTGACGCTGCCTGTGATTGAACGAGTAGAAGAAATGAGGAGTAGGAGGGGGAAGGGGAGGGGGAAGGAAAAGGGGATGAAGAGAGGAGGAGGGAGAGAAGATAAATGTAGGGGGAAGAAGAAGAGGAGGAGGAGGAATATAATTATAGAGAACGACGAGGAATAGAAGGAAGAACAAGATATGGAGAATGACGAAGAATACTAGAAGGAGGAAGATAATAAGGGGAGAAGGAACAGGATGATGATGATGATGAGGTGGAGGAGGAGGAGGAGCAGCAGGAGGAGACAGGATATTGAAGAGGGGAAAGTGAGAAGATGAGGAAGAGGGACGAGAAGGAGAGGATGGGAATGAGAAGAGACGAAGATAAGATGGAGGACGACGATGAGAAGGGACGAAGAGATGGAGGTTGAGGAGAAAGAGAAGACTGGAAGAGGGGGTAAACAATGAAGAGAAGAAAGTTAGAGGAAGAGGAGAAGGAAGATTCACTGAATTAAAGGAGTACGTACTGTACAGCCGATCATAGAATTATCGGTGCACACTTCACGGGAAATATTCTGACATACAAACGATAATTAATGTGAAATTCCAGTTGATTATACTGTAAGTCAGTGAGCTTTATTTCTTAAGGGTGCCATATATATCGTTGGTTTTTCATTTCCTGCTCAGTACTCGGTGTAAGCGCATTCACTTAATATAGATTGATCAGCTCGGAACATCATGAGCTATAGTTACCATTCATCATCAGACACTTCCAGCGCGATGTTTTTTTTTTTTATTACCCCATCGTTAAAAACAAAAATCCCGTCGCCTCTACTGCTTCTCTCTTTTCATGGACATCGGCAACCAGTCCGTTGAATTCGCCACAGCCGACACTGATGACTTTACATGGCCAAAGATTGATGTCAAGTCGGTAAATTTGGATCCCTTGTTGAAAGAAGCCGTGGCCAGAGCTAATGCAGAACAAAGACGTGATTTTAGTAGTTTGGAGATTTTGCAGAATGTCTTAGTGTCACTACTGTACATCGTGCATTCTAGCAAAACATCAAATTATCATCTTAAAAAACTAACTCGATTTATACTGAACAACAAGCCCTCGTTCAGTATGAAACCCTCGTATGAGTGTAGATCAGGGGGGTGAGAGATAGGGCCATGAATCTCACCTACAACTGGATTGGGGGATATCCTATTTAATCTCCCCCCCCCCCCAACCCGCTCTGCAGTTCGAGTAATTCAGAAAAAATGCAAAGTTAAGCCTACAATGACTGTCAAAGTATTTGATCTCTCACTGAAAATTGGACAGTTTCAAAAACAGGAAAACTGAAACTGCATAAAACAATGTCCTGGGAAAATGTACCAATGTGATGTAGCAATCTAAGCTTTTAAAACAACCGTCAGTGCGATGATGCAGTGGTGCTAGATTTGGCGACAGGTGATGAACTGTCCTACTTTTCTTGCGTCTGTGCTAAGTTGGCATTAATATAAAAGCAGTTGTATCAGTTGAGTTTCCTCTTCAGTAGCCTTCTTTTCTCTCTACATCTAAGTACTCATTAATTTCAGAAGTCCCCCCCTCCCCCCTCAGTAATCAGGATAAATCAGAGGTGTCAAACTGGTGGCCCGCAGGCCACCTCGAAGAGGAAAAGAGTGGCCCGCGATGACTTGGGAAAAAAATGAGAAATAAGAAAATACCATAAAATTTGTCGTATGATCAACTGAACAAACATCACAGGACTGTTAGGAAATATATATTGATAATTTGATTGATAAAAATACCATTTGAATAATTTATTAGTGATCAAATACGACATGAAACTTTTAATTAAAATTGTAGGCAAAGAATGGCCTCTCGTACTAGAAACTATTATTTTTACTTGATCTGAGAAAAAAAAAATGTGGATTGGAGAGGAAAGTGAACATGTTATAAATTAAACCTTGAAGTGTAAACCATGTTTGTTTTTAAATAATATACGGTACACCTCAATTCACTATGAACTTTTATATATACCTACGCTGATGTTGATAAAGTTAGGTAGACTTGGCCCTCAGACGATCAACAGAACTGAAGTGTGGCCCTTGAGAAGTGAGTCCTGGCTACGACCTCCTTTCAGCCACAGGTAGGTTAAGGGTATGAGCAGAAACTGTGACTCAAGAATGTAGACTACGGAACTCGCCCACAGGTTATGTATGAATTTTAATCCTTGATTAACTGTGGTCCAGGTTCGGTCCCTACGTGAAGCCCCTGTGCCTGCCCAAAGCGAGGACCGTGTACGGAAACTTGGAGGACTGCACTCTTATTGGCTGGGGACTTGACTTTGACCGCGGCAGTGTGAGTAAATATAAATTCTTTCATCGCCTACTGTTGTTCGTCCACCTCTTTCACTATCTCTTGGCGATAGTGATGATGATGATGGAAGGCAACGACTAACCATGATGATATTAAAAAATTCTGACTTTCCAGTTCCAAGCCCGACCAGTAGAGGGTAGAGTGGGCATCCTGAAGGACCACTTCTGCGAGCAGGTGTTTACTGGGGGAGTCCAAAACTTTTCCTCCTCCTTCGTGTGCGTTGGCAACTTTCCAGGAGCCGTCAATGCTTGCAAGGGCGATTCTGGGGGCCCCTTAGCCTGCCGGGTGAAGGGGAGTGATGGTGCCAAGTCTCTGTATGGCATCGTGTCCACGGGGTTCAGCTGCTCACCCCGAAGGGCCCCAGACAACTTTACACGGGTCACTAAATACTTGACCTGGATTTACGACAAGATCTTTGGCAGTAGTTAAATTTAGTCTTTTTAGTTTTTGTTTATTTTTATTTTTTTTATTTTTTGTCATCGGATTCTAACGTGTTCCTCTAGGTTAGTGTCAAGATCTTTGCTGATTGTTAAAGTTGGCATTTTAATTTATCTTTTTATTGGATTGTGAGTTGTATTCTTCTGGCGTGTCAGCCCTAGGACGTTTATTAACATAACACTGGTGACAAAATTCTAGACCTGGATTTATGACAAGATCTTTGCCAGTACCTAGTAAATCTTAGTCTAATTTCAGATTGTATTCTTCTGGATATACGACAGTATTATTGCCAGTAGTAAATGTTTTTCCTTTTATTGTCTGAAATTTTATTACTCGAGACTTTCACGTGATCAGCTTACTGTGTTACTCGAGCTTCCCCGTTACAGTGTCAGAGAGCGCATATCTGTGCCATCGCCAATAAAACTTTTTCATTTGTTACTGCAACCGGATCTGGATCCACCTCAAAATCCACTTAACTCTTCCTTGTAACACTTCCTATCTATCCACCCGATTTCATTGAAATTCGATGGCAACATTTTGAGATGCCTTGTACACACAGACAGACAAATACACATGGGTCAATATACAACATCCGTCTAGCTTCGTTGGCAGAGATAAGTAATGCCTCACCATACTGATAAGACTGAAATTAGTCGACAAATTAGGAAATGCCTTTAGTTTTGAAGGAGTTAGTAATGACTGTATCTAGATCTCCAGTAATATAAATTGTCTGGTGGTAGCAGCAATAAAAGAAAAATATACTGAAGGAATTAACATGAGCTCTTGTGTATATGAGGGCGCTAGGGCTGCAGTGCGTATGGATGGTGAAATACACGTAAGCGAGTTCTTTTATCTGAATGTTGAACTGAAACAGGGATGTCATGTCTCCGCTGGTGTTCAGTTTGTAAATGTATGGAGCTATAAAAGAGGTGCAAAGTAGAGCAGTGGATGTTGAAGTGTCCTTAGTTAGAGAGAGTAGGTTGTGGAAACTCCCTGTACTGTTATTTGCTGAAGATATTGGATTTTTTTTTTTTATGTGTTCGACTCTGGACATAGGCTTCACAGTCTGCTGTCAAGGCCCAGTAGTCCTCCTACATACCATACACCTCTGCATGTCACCACTTCGGCGCTAACACCCACCGTCCACATTGAATACATGCTAGGGCTGTATCATACAGGACTGGTGTATTGGTATTAGCAGGGGTATTTTTACGACGTGTCGGCGGGTCTTCTGGTAGATCAGTAAAGCCTGACAATGAAATTCAAATCCTTAAACTGTTCCCTGCCCCAGTGGGGATTTGAACCTGGGTCCGTCGGGACTGCAGGCCACCTCTCTACCGATTGAGCCACCGCTTAATGGGAACTGTAAGGCTTGGTGAATGAGTCTGGAAGTGTATGCAGGAAACGAAATCTAAAAGTGAATATAGGTAAGAGTAAAGTTATGGTCAAAGAAATGAAATCACAGCATGCACAGTGATTCTGGACGGTGAGGAAGTTGGAAATGTAAGTGCATTCAAGTGCTTCAGTACTAGAATTTTGGTGGATGAAATGTACAGAAGACTATACAGCTGGGAAGGCAGGTTGCTGATTCACTGAAAGCAGTGATAAGGGATAGGGAAGTGAGCATGGATGCATGGATGTAAAAGTCTCTGCTCCCCACTCTAACGTACGGAAGAGAAGCGTGGGCCCTGTTGGAAGGACACAGATCAAGAGTGAAAGCAATGAAAATGAGTCACACGAGAAGAGCATGTGAAGTTACTTGGAGAGACAGACTAGTGAAGTTGCAAAAGAGCGTTTGGGTGCTTATGTGATTGGAAGCGTTAAGAGAAGTACCTTGGGAGGATTTTTCCATGTTTAGAGGATGAAGAATGAGAAACTGAGTAGAGGACTGTATGTAAGTGAGGTGGAGGGGGAAAAGGAAGGAGGTGAGTTGAAGGAAGGGCAACGAAATAGAGGACAGGGTTGCATGGAAGCAATTTGTGGCCGTCCCTTGGAACAGTGGTTTTCAAAATCATAATGACTCCTTAAATTTTAAATGTTCTGACCGCGCCCCTCTCTACCACACTGTTTACAAGGTGGAGGTAAGTTATAAGAAAAGGAACTTTTTTTTTCTTCACTTATTATATTTATCATTTGTGCAGTAACGATAAAAGAACTGATTTTTTTTTTCCCCAGGCGGAATTTTCAGTTTTGTTTTCCTATCTCCCTATTGCAAGACACATGGGTGGCCGTTTGTCTTTGAGTTAATGGTTTTACGGGGAGGGGCACTAACCAACCCACTTGTTGACACACGGAACAAGTGTGGGTTGGTTATATGGTTACCACACAGCATTGTAAATGGTTTGTCACCCAGTGTAAAGCCTTCCAAAAAGGGAAGACGAGTAATAAAAACTGACAGGAATGATGAGGGAAATAGGAAGAAAGGATGGCAGACACTGGAAAAGAATAAGTGAAGGAAGAAGTAGGCAGCACTACATCAAGTGAGTGAGATGATGGTCACCACCACCTACCAGTAGTTTCGTTTTTATCTATTTTTTAAAGTGCGTTTGACATCATTAAATTGTCTTTTAAAAGAATAAGAGGTAGAAAAAAACCGTTAGCATATTTGAACAAGAATATATATATATTTTTTTTAAAGGCAAGGACAAATCATATTACAGAGCAAGCCACAATCCGCTCCTCACCCTCTGCTCCTAGGATAGCTCCCGACGGAGAAGCCCCTCGTGGAGACATGGTACAGCGAGCCTTGACTTGCATTTTCCCCGGGGTCCAACAGGACAGAGGAACCACCGTGCAGGCCACTAGTCGCACAAGGGAGGCAGAGCAGGCCACACTCTGCTCTTCACCCTTTGTTCCTAGGATAGCTCCCGACGTAGAAGCCCCTCGTGGAGACAGGGTAAAGCGAGCCTCGACTTGCATTTTTCCTGGGGTCCAACAGGACAGAGGAACCGCCATGCAGGCCACTAGTCGCACGGGGGAGGCAAAGCCGGCCACAGTCCGCTCCTCACGCTCTGCTCCTAGGATAGCTCCCGACGGGGAAGTCTCTTATGGAGACAGGGTAGAGCGAGCCTTGACTTGTGTTTCCCTGGGGTCCAACAGGACAGAGGAACCGCCGTGCAGGCCACTAGTCGCACGGGGGAGGCAGAGCAGGCCACAGTCTGCTCCTCACCCTCTGCTCCTAGGACAACTCCCAACGAGGAAGTCCCTTGCCTGGCCCACGCTGTTTCCTGCGGCCGGGTGGGACGTACACTCTCCCCTGCAGGAGGCGAGACTGGGATAGACCCTTTCTCGGAGCCGTGGCAAGGCTCTATCCAAAGCATTGGCTTCCTCCAAACCTGCCTACACAGACAGCAGCAGCAGGAGCCAAGGCAGAGTTGCTGTGAGTGGAGCAGCCGGCGCCAGGTCCTGTCAGTGACGCCCCAAGCCCGAGGTTCCCATGAGGCAGCCCTGACGGCGCTGCCGCCCTCCCACAGTTGCCGCAGTCCAGCCACCCCAGGTTCCAGTACCCTGGGTCCCTAGACACCTTGGGGCCTGCCCAGGACTCCAGGGCGTGACCCACCTGACAGTGGGGCCCCATCCGGCACTCCCTGGAGCTGGTGCCAGGCCCACCTGTTGGCTCTCTTCGGCCCCAGCCCCTAGCCCCACATCCCTGCACGGGGCAACTTGAAGGGCGAGCCTCACCTCACTCCTCCAGCCTGAGGCATCAGGAGTCAGCCCACCAGTGTAATGAAGAAGGGCTAAAATAGTGTGCGCCTCTAGACCAGTGAATATTATTTGGCCGTGAATGTGACCCGAGTGTATCTCACAGTGTACTGGCTAAGTGGAAATACCCAGATAACCCCACCGTATAAGACTGGACGAGTCTTTAGTGATCCCCAGTGCAGGTGTATAACGAACAGAGCACAGCGCACCCCCTTATCATATTGCGTAACATTCCCTCCCACGGTGAATTAACAAACACAGTGCTCTAGAAGAAACTAAATCATTACAAAGTGATCGTGCCACCCCTTGGATATTATTCACCTCCCTCCCCAGTGTAACGGCATGCCAACCCTCGTGTATTTTGTGTGTCATAAGTGCTGGATAAATATTACCATACTTTCTACCAGCCGGTACAGTGACAGATTTCCAATCAAGTAAAACCTTGTGTTGAGTTGTTAAACCATCCCCAGCAAACCCAGCATCTATTGTATTTGTTGATGTATTATTGTCTCTGGGAAAATATTTGTAATACATGTGTGTAATAATCACTGCCTTGTTTTTGTGTCCAGTCCTTTTCCTTAGAGTTACCGACCTGGTCTAGAATAGGGACCCGCTGTAGCCTGCGTATTGAGGGCGAGAAACCGACCCGCAAATACGTAGCATAACAGTTTCCATCCAGTTTGGACCAGAGTTGGTGGAGGAAGGGGTAAGTGAATTAATTCTAACTTGAGAACAATCGATTGAAAGTCAAGGTCAGAGCACTTGGTAGGCGCGGGTGTTGTACACTTGAGTGCTTCTTCCTGTAAGTTATAATGTTAGTGTTATGCTACGTATTTCAGGGCCAACGTCTTGTTCCTCAGATGTGTATGCGAGAGGTGGTGTGTTTTACCTGTCGCGTTTCTGAGGGTTGACTTCTCGCACCCTCGAATATGCAGACTTACAGCAGGTTCTTTTCCAAGACTGGGTTGGCATTTCTAGGGAAAGGACAGGACACAAAAACAAGGCAGTAACCATTCACAAACATATATTCAAAGATAAATCCCAGAGACAAATACAATATGCACCTTTACCCAGATTCTGGGTTGGCCAGAGACGGGCAGGTGGAAGGTTTTGTTAACGAACAATCTGTCTCTACCGGCTGTAGGAAAGTATGGTAATATGAACACAGTATTCACAGCACTTCTGTTACACTGGTATCTCTAGTACGGGAAATAAAACTCTTATATTTACTAACAGTCGTATAGCACTGGACGGCACTGAGACACTAATTACAAACATATACAGTTTCGTTTCGTTTCGTTTTTGAAGGCTCCAACATGCTTGCATGCGTCGGCCTTGGTCACCTAATGGCAGCTCTCCATGCTGCTCAATCCCTGGCAGCCTCCCTGTTCAGTCCCTTAACCCTTAAGTCACACTTAATGACCTCGTCCCATATCTTTCTCGGTCTACCCCTCCCAACCCCTCCCCCAATATTAACACCTCTCACCCTCTGTACCCAATTATCATCCCCCATCCTCTCCACATGTCCAAACCACCTCAGCCTACCTCTCCTCATCACAACACCAATACACTCCAGTCCCATCCTACCTCTCAACTCTTCCATCATAAACCCAGCCCCCCCAGGTCTTGCACGCAGGGACGCACTACACATCCACCTAATCATTGTCATTTCTGTATGTTTAAACCCGCGAATATCCTCTTCCTTTACTGCCCAGGTCTCACTACCATACAGCATCACACTCCTAACACATGCTGCATACAAAAACCCCTTAGCACGTAAGGAGAGTCCTCTCAATGTCAGGAGAGGCAACAGCTCCCTGAACTTCTTCCAACCACTTCTCACCCTAGCAACCGAGCTAATTCCAGCCCCACCTCCGGCACATAACATGTCTCCTAAATAACAAAACTCCTCCAGACACTCAAGAGACTCACCTGCAAGTTCAACCCTGCTATCCCCGACACGCCGCACACATGAAATCAGCATCATCTCGCAGTCTACTTCTAATACCACTACATCTTTTGTGCACCCATTTATCACAAACACTACACAAGATGGAATTACTTCCCACACCCTTGTGGCAAACTGCACATGACCACTCTCCCTCTCCTCTGTACCGCCACCAACCCTAAATATCATCACTTTTGTTTTATCTCCATTTACCCTTAAGCCCTTGTACCCCATACCATCTCTCCACTTCTTAAATCTTTCCTCCGCCTCCTTTTCATTCTCTGCAATCAACACCAAATCATCAGCATACAACATCTTCCATGGGAGTCCATCTTTGAAGTCACATGAGAGGGCTTCAAGCACCATGATAAACAACAAAGGACTCAAAACTGACCCCTGATGCACACCAGGATTCACAGAAAACTCATCACTCAAAGCTCCATTCACTCTTACCTGGGTGCGAGCACCCACGTACTGTACATGGCCATAACCACCCTAACCAGCCACTCTTCCAACCCTAGCTTTCTCATTGCCCACTTCACCACCTCTCTAGGGACTCTGTCAAAGGCCTTTTCCAAATCGACAAAAACAAAATACAATAATACAATTCCCTTTTCTTTCCAATATATTTTTCCTGAAGCTGTTGAACAATGAATATGGCTTCAGTGGTCCCCCTGCCTGGCATAAACCCAAACTGCATCTCATCGATATTCACTCTTTCTCTAATCATACCTTCTAGGACTCTCTCCATTACGTTCATTATCTGATCTAAGAGCTTTATACCTCTGTACAGTAGATACAATAAATCATGCGTGCAGGTATATCACGATCAGAGCGCTCATGCTCCGTCACACAGGTAGGGGAGGGGGAACTGAAGTATTTCTGTACACCAGGGAGACACTCGTACATAATGTTGAAATGAATTAGGTTCCACTAGAGCACTTCACTTATTTGTCACACTGGGGAGGGAATACTACTTAATATTGACAAGGGAGCACGCGGTGCTCTGTATGTCATACACCTTCACTTAGGATCACTTATGCTCGTCCAGTCTTATGCACTGAGCCAATACACTGTAAGAGATACACTCACGTCACATTTATGGCCTGGTGATTTACACTGGTCCAGGAGTTGCACACTACTCGGGCCCTTTGTGGGCCGTCTCCCGATATCTAGGGCTGGAGGAGTGAGGTGAGGCTAGCTCTTCGGGAAGCCCGGCACAGGGATGCGGGGCTAGGAGTGGGGCCAAGGAGGGCCAGAAGGCGGGCCTGGTGTCGGCTCCGGGAGGTGTCGGGCGGAGCCCTGCCGTCAGGCAAGTCACGCCCTGGAGTCCTGGGGGCCCAGGGTACTGGACTCTGGGGCTGCCGGAGGAGCAGGACTGCGGCAACTGCAGGAGGGCGGCGTCGCCGTCACGGCCACCTCACGGCAATCTCGGACTGGGGGCGTCACCAGCAGGACTCGACACCGGGGACTCTGCTTACTGGACCTCTGCCTCGGCTGCTGTGGCTGCTGCCCGTGTAAGTGGGGCTGGAGGGATTGGCGCCAATGGCTCCAAGAAAGGGTCTCCCCTGGACTCAACTCCTGTAGGAGAGGGAGTACGTCCTGCCCGGCCACAGGAAACAAGGTGGGCTAGGCAAGTGACTTCCCCTTTGGGAGCTATCCTGAGAGCAGAGGGGAGGAGCGGACAATGGCCTGCCCTGCCTCTCCCGTGCCTGTAACACTGCACGGCGGTTCCTCTGTTCCATCAAACCCCAGGGAAAATGCGAGTCGAAACTCGCTCTACCTTGTCTCCACGAAGGGAGAAAGAGTTTCCTGTAGGAGGGGAGTGGATGATGGCCTACCCTGCCCCGTGCCCAACACGGCTAGTGGCCTGCGCAGCGGTTCCTACAGGAGATGGCAGCATAGGGATGGACGATGGCCTGTCCAGCCTCGGACCCGGCACGGCTTATGGTCTGTGCTGCAGCGCTACTGTGGGGGAAGACTGCAGGAGAGGAGCGGATGATGGCCGACTCAGCCTCAACCCGACACGGCTTATGGCCTGTGTCGTGGCCCTGCAGAGGGTAGGCAACTGGGGAACGGACAATGGCCTGTTCTATCCCGTGCCCGGTATGGACGATGGTCTGTACCGCGGCGTTGCGTAGAGTTGCTAGGGCAACTCCACCCCTGACCTGGCGAGCAGAATTTTTCCCCGAGACTAGGTGTCGAATTCTGCTCACCTGGTGCAGTGTCGGTTGGGAGCAAGAGGGGCGCCGGGGACTTGGACAGATGAGTCGCTCCTAGCGGGAAGCGCCAGGTGTAAGCTGCAGACTCCCGGTGGTCTTTCGTAGGCTTGGGGAGTCGCTGTCGTCTGCAACCGTGAGTTGCCGTGCCATATTTTCTGACTTGCATTTCAGGTAGGTTAGGGGAGAACAATGACACAGCCCTGATAGGACTGTGTTGAGAAACACTGGAAGGGCTAATTTTTGTTAGACTGGGCTAGTTTAGGGCTATTTTGCTGGAACGTTGGGCGGGAGCAGACCCTACTGGCAACGCTGTATGCTATAAACATTCCTTGTGGCGAAATGCGGCGCCATCGGGGAACACGAATAGTCGAGTCGTGATTATTCTGCAGCAAGCTTAGGAAGACATTGTTATTGTTCCTTAAGATACAGCGCAGGGTATTATAACAGTAAGTTGTAAATGAGGCAAAAAGGTCTATTATTATTATTCGTATTTAATACAGCCAGCCGATGTTTTCCGTGAGCGGAATCAGTCGCCAAATGTGTACACGTACCCCAGCAGGATTTTTTTTTTTTTCAGATTGTCAGTTGTCTGAAAATAGTGCTGATTGTATTTTCTACCATATTTATTGTGTGGAGACACATTTAAAACCCATGGAGAACCAGAGTTTGTCACGTAACCATGACAACCGCATGCTGCTTCCAAGCAAACATAAGCGATGCCGTTTCCCCCATAACACCAAAGCAAAGAAGGTTATTACGAAATAAAAATGGTTCATTCATTGATTCCAGATTGTAATCATCACACTGAAGCTGTAGACAGTGTTCCTTTTGCTTTCTGCTTGCTGAAGACAAAAGTAAAGCTGCGAAAAGGTATTAAGTAGAACCGACAAAACTCATCACTACGATGCAGCTGTTGTATTAGAGGTGGTAAGAAAGTAAACTGGTCTTGGTAATTAAAGTAAAGAAGCAGAACGAAATCAGAAAACATACAGGAAGAAGAAACGAAAACATTGTCAAGTGAGTCCGAAGCAGGTTCTAGTAATGTTATCTTGGGGTTTATCCATGAATACTGATAAATGTGTACACCAGAGATTTACCCATAAAAATATCCTATGGGAAGAACTTGGCCTCTCTGGTATGTACTACTTGAACGATCTACCAATTCTTCAGAGGAACTCTGACCTGGGAGTACTGATTGATTCTTCACCTAAATTTCACCAACATATTTCACTTGGTTCATAAAGCTGGGTCCCTATCAAACAGTATTTTGAAGGCCACAGTAAATACTGATGCCACATTCATGATCCCCCTATGTATCTCCCACATCCGTCCATTGCTGGAGTACTCCTCGTCATTGTGGAATCTGGGGTACATAGGTGACTGTAGGCTACTGGAATCAGTACAGCGATGTTGGACAAAGTCTATACAGGGGCTTGAAAGCCTCGACTATGCAAGTAGATTAAGGGCTTTGAACTTATTCTCCATTCAAGGGAGACTGCTTCGACATGACATCATCAAATACTGGCAAATATTTCATAGAAACTCCTCATTGACTCCAGATGATCTGTTTACCCGTCCTCTTTATTCTGCTACTCGGGGCCACCAGTTCAAGATTGTCTACTCCAGATGTCATCTTGACGTGCGTAAGAGATTCTTCAATATCAGATGAGTATCATTCTGGAATTCCCAGCCCGACTCTATTGTTTCTATTCAGGACCTAGATTCTTTAAAAGCAGCTCTCACTTCCCATCTTGGTGACTCCATGTTCCATTTCCATTAACTGTATGATGATACTTCTTTCTTGTCCTCTGGCTATCTGCCCCCGTCCCCCCAATCAGTCTTCAGCAAGTAGTTACTTCCTAGCTGCGTATGGTGCACCTTCCAGCCTATATCTTTGTTTTGTTCTTTCTTACTTATTTCCTATTTTCTATGGGCTGGTGCATCAGCAGTGTGTGGCTTCCATGGGCCCTTCCTTTGGGCAGGCTCAGAGTCTGGGAAGCCCTCCAGGTGAGATAACCAGGTGAGATCAACCCTGCATCAGTCAGAAAATACTGTACTACTGTACTTCCAGGCAGTTAACAAAAATGCTAAGTGGAAAGTCAGGCCATACAGAACTGGAGTGATATATCAAAGATAACCATATTCATCCAAGAATGCATAAGCACAGTATTATGGGGACGACTTGACTTTTTAATTTTCAAGCTGTGGGAAATTGGTGTGGGAGGAAATGTGAAGTGAATTGAAGTTTTTGTAACAAACAGAGAGCAAACTGTACAAATAATGGGTGTCAAGTCTGACTAAGGCATCAAGTGGTGTCCCGCAAGGTTCAGTACTAGGTCCATTGTTGTTCTTAGTATACATTAACGACCTCCCGGAAATAGTGAGCCCCACATGCAAATTCTTTGCAGACGACACAAAAATATATAACCCAGTCAGTACACCAGAAGAATACCAAATAATATAAAGCGATATAAACAATATGGTAGAATGGTCTGATAAGTGGCTAATGAGATTCAGTCCTGCTAAATGCAAAGTTACGTATATTGAAAGGAACAAGCCACGGCACACCTGTGACATCAGAGGGGTTAATATATCGGATTCCACATCAGAAAAAGACCTGGGGTACTATTTAGTCTATCTATCTATTGCCTGACGCCATAATCCCGTAACGGGTGGCCATTTGACTTTGAGTTATTTGTTTTACGGGAAGGGGCACTAACCCTCCACCAACCCACTTGATACGTAGGGAGCACGTATGGTTTGGTTATATGGTTACCACCCAGCGTTGTAAATGGTTTCTTGGCTTACAGGAAACCATTTGGCTTGTCACTCAATGTAAAGCCACCTGTAAAGGAAAGAAGCAATAAGAAGTGACAGGAAAGATAGGAGAAACAGGAAGAGAGGAGGGCAGGCACAGAAAAATAAAAGGTAAGGAAGAAGTAGGCAGCACTACATCAAGTGAGTGGATGATGGTCGCCACCATCTACCACTTACTTAGTGATAACTTAAGATTTGACGCACATAAAGGATAATTTCTAAAGCAAACAGTATCCTTGGACTTATGAAGAAAACATTCAGGTATTGGATGAATGAGGGCTGCATCACCATCTACAAGACATATATAGACTCCACCTGGAATATTCTGTTCAAGTATGGTCTCCTCAACAAAGAGGAAACATAAACAAAATTGAAAAAGTTCGATGAAGAGCCACTAGGACAATCCCATATCTCAAACACTTTACCTATGAATAATGTCTTAAAACTTGCAAACTTACAAAACTGGAAGACTGTAGAAGACAAGGAGACAAGATTGAAGTCTATAAGATGCTGGAAGAACATGAGAACATAAATCATTTAGACCTCTTTCTAAAGACAGATACCAATGTGCAAGGGAATTCAAGACAGCTGTACAATAAGCAATTAAATAAATCACAAACAGGAAACACATTTGCTTACAGAGTAATCAGTCACTGGAACAGACTCCCAGAGAATGTAGTGAGTGCACCCTCAATAAATATTTTTAAGGAAAGGTACAGGTCGAAATGGCATATAGATCTATAGCGAACCCATGGATTTTATTGATAAGTCTTTAGGTGTAAGATGTATGCAAAGATTTTCTGGTACAATAAACTACTTTGCAGGCTGTAAGCTGAAACGGTCACTTTAGAGGTCCAAATTTTAATGATATTTATGAAAGTATCTGCCAGACTTATATTACCCTTGTCTAAACAGTTTCATGGTAATACAACAACTGAAATTTTGAACACATCAATGCATGTCTTTACCATCTGCTATTTGAAGTCTGTATGTGAGTAATTCATTTTTAAAAAATAATTTTTAAAAACTGTAGCATGGTTATAGATTGCACAGACACTGAAATTTCTATTGCATCCAGGATGTCTGATCAAAGGCTAACATTCCAGCAGTTTGCCACATGGGTGTGGGAAGTAATTCCATCTTGTGCAGTGTTTGTGATAAGTGGGTGCACAAGAGATGTAGTGGTATCAGAGGTAGACTGCGAGATAATGCTGATTTCATGTGTGCGGTGTGTCGGGGAGAGCAGGCAGAGATTGTTAGGCATGAGAGGGTTGAACTTGCAGGTGAGTCTCTTGAGTGTGTGGAGGAGTTTTGTTATTTGGGAGACATGTTATGTGCCGGAGGTGGGGCTGGAGTTAGCTCGGTTGCTAGAGTGAGAAGTGGTTGGAAGAAGTTCAGGGAGCTGTTGCCTCTCCTGACATTGAGAGGACTCTCCTTACGTGCTAAGGGGTCTTTGTATGCAGCATGTGTTAGGAGTGTGATGCTGTATGGTAGTGAGACCTGGGCAGTAAAGGAAGAAGATATTCGCAGGCTTAAACGTACAGAAATGACAATGATTAGGTGGATGTGCAGTGCGTCCCTGCGTGCAAGGCCTGGGGGGGCTGGGTTTATGATGGAAGAGTTGAGAGGTAGGACGGGACTGGAGTGTATTGGTGCTGTGATGAGGAGAGGTAGGCTGAGGTGGTTTGGACATGTGGAGAGGATGGGGGATGATAATTGGGTACAGAGGGTGAGTAGTGTTAATATTGGGGGAGGGGTTGGGAGGGGTAGACCGAGAAAGACATGGGACGAGGTCATTAAATGTGACTTAAGGGTTAAGGGACTGAATAGGGAGGCTGCCAGAGATCGAGCAGCGTGGAGAGCCGCCATTAGGTGACCAAGGCCGACACATGCAAGCATGTTGGAGCCTTCAAAAACGAAAACGAAAACGAAAACGAAAACGAAAACGATATCTGGCTAGGGTTTGAACTCATTCAAAGCTCTGTTTTGCATTGCGCCGGATGGTTTGGTCAGTTATGTTAGTACCCTGTTCCCTGGATCAACATCCTTTAAAGTAGTAACAAAAAGATCAGGAATACTGTCACATTCAGTTGCTGGGGATTTCTTAACAGATTTTTTTTTTTTCCTGAACTTGATGTAATAACTGAAATGGCCTCAAAAAATTTTCTTCCCTTCCAAGCTTAACTATTGTGCAAAGATGTTACAGTTTGAAGAAAAAGGAAATTAGTAATTAGGCCTAGCCTAAAACCCAGATCACTCTCATGAAGCTAACCACTGCAACTTCTGCAGTAATTAGGTATGTTCATGTAGTTTTTTATATCAGTTACAGATGTGACCTATAGTACTGTGTTCAGGTGTATCCTTGTGAGTCACTTGTGTACTGTGTCCACATTTTTTTCCCCCCCTTCATATATTACTTTCCAAAGGAGGGTGCACGGGTTAGCACATTTAGCTCGTGTCTGGAAGACTTCAAAATATTTTCCCAGGCCAGTCACATTTTTTAATGAAGTTTGTTTACTCCCCCCCCCCTATTTTCCCAGTTGTACTATTGGAAACTTTTGGATGTACCATTGTCTTGCGGGTTGTATTCTTAGGGAAGATTGATTGTCTGCCTCAGTCTTTTAAGCTCTGGGATTTCTTTGTATTCTTGCTGTCACCAGGCATTTTTAATCGTAGGATAGAGTTCAAACTGAAAGGGCTAGATATATAATCAATAAACTCCTTCAGTAGGAGAAGTATATCCTTAGATGAATTAAATGATCTTGGTAGCAGTAAGAATAAATTATAAAGGACTTCATGCAGAATCTAGGCATTTATGACCCTTGTGAAGTCATTAGGCATTTAGTCTGAGCCATCATCTTCATTTCTCCATAGGCTACTCCTTGAGTCCTGGAGTGGTGGAGCTGACCCCAACCACCTGAACTACCCACAGGTAGGATTTACATGCTTAACCTTTCCAATCTGGTGTATCTAATTTATTTGTGCTATCCATGCTATTTTATCCACTTTAGGAAAGATCTAGTACTGAAGGATTTACAGTCACGCCCTGGTTAATTGCCATGGAACCTAAATTCTCAACAAACATTTCTGTCATCCACTTGAAATATGTCCAAGGCTGGTTTGAGCCATCACCAAAGATTCTACTTTGAGGCTGGGGGAGAGCAGTGCAGTGTTTTCCAAGTCACCAGTTTAAGTATTTCACACACAATAAAGCTCTCTCATTTACAGTAATGTCACCCAAAGTGCACTGCATTGTTCACTGTGCACTTGCAGTATTTTTTTTGCAATAGCGGTAGTGTTTCGATAATCATGTAAATACTGGGTGGCCATCTTGGCTCAAACATATAACTGTTGGCTTGCATAGGTGGCATGTGTCCACACGGAATCATCGTTCTTGGTCACTGAAAAATTTGTATGAGCAGTTTTTCCTAATATTAACCCGAAACTGGATATGAAATTTCTTCAGTTGTTCAATCAGACAGTCACATACTCAGCCATTGCATACTGGGGCGAGCCTGTATATACCTCATCAGGGTCTAAAAGTATCTCATAAGTAAATAAATTTATCTGGAGACAGCAGGAATAAGATAAAATCATTGGATCAATGGGGCTTATTCTGATATCCATAATCCTGTTGTCTTAGGAGGCTGTCAAACACCTCTTCTCCAGTAATTTATATTGAACTCTACACCCAGTTACTGTATTCTCTTGTATGGTATCTGCTGTTGATATATCAAAGATAACCTGATGTTGACATAAAGCACATTAAAAAAATATGGTAACCTTATAACCAACCAACACATGTTCCCTATGTGACAGCAAGTGGGTTGGGGGAGAGTTTGTGCCCCTCCCCAGAAAACAGCTAACTACAAATACAAACAAGAAGCCTCGGATCAGGACTGACCAAAAGTTGATGACTAAGGACCGAACAAAGGACTTGGTACAGATAGCTATGTGGAATGTAAGGGGTGCAAATGATGAGGTGAAAGAGAGAGAGATTGTCCAGGTGCTTGAGGGTGCAAAAGTGGATTAACTGAAACTAAATGGAGAGGTGAGACTGAGAGAATGGGAGTATGGATGGGGTATATGGACGGGAGTAAGTGAGAATGAGAGGGCAAAAGAAGAAGTGTGTATTGTTGTGAGTAATAGATGGAAGGAGAATATAAGAGAGTATGGATCAGTTGGATCTAGGATTGTATGGGTAAGAGTGAAACTTGGACTACAAATGTGGGTGATTGTGTGTGTGTGTATGCGCCAATGCAAGATCTTGCAAGTAGAGTGAGAGAAGAGTTCTGGACAAATGTGGAAGCATGCTTGGAAAAGTTTGAAAGCAATGAGAGAGTGTTTTTGATTAGAGATATGAATGGAAAAGTAAGGAATGTGAAGGTGGATGGAGTAGTTGGTGAGTGGGTTGTGCCTGCAGAGATAGAAGAGAATGGCAGTGCTTTAGTGGACATTTGTGCCGGGTGGGGGTTGATGATAGCTAATACCCTCTTCAGGTACAAAATGATCCATAGGTATACATGGCAAGTGATAAGAAGGGTGGATGGTGAACTGAATGAACAGAAGGCAGTGATTGATTATGTGTGTGGATGAAAGGATTAGAAGGTGTGTGATGGATGCAAGAGTATGTAGAGGTTGAGGGAGTGGACTTTCAGACACCATTTGGTGGTGGTCAGAGTCTAAATAAAATGGAGAAATAGGAGAAGGGAAGGACAGGAGGGTAGGAAAGTTACAAGAAGATGGAAAAAGGCAGAATATGAGAGGGAAGTGGAGGAGCGATTGGGTAAATGTAGATTGGAGCAGATGGGGGATGTGGACGGTGTGTGCAAGATATTCACAGAAGAAATCTGTGCAGCATGTGAGGTGGTGTGTGGGGTGAAGAGAAGACGAAAGGGGATGCAGGGAACTGCATGGTGGACTGAAGAAGTGAGAGAGGCTGTGGCACAAAAGATGAAAGCATATAGTGAGTGAATGAGAAACAGGGGTGCTGAAGAAATTGAGAGACGGAAGAGAGAGGTGAAAAGATTAGTAAGCGAGAGTAAGAAGAGAATGGATGAGCAATTTGGAAGGAATTTGAGTGTAAAGTGGAGGAAATGTAAGAATATGTTCTGGAAAGAGAGAGAGGTAGACAGGGTGCCACAGAAGTTAGTTGGGGAGTGAAAGATAAAAATGGTAGATTACTAGTGGAGAAGGGAGAAAAAGTAAACAGATGGAGAGAACACTTTAATGAATTGTTCAACATTGAGAATGAAAGTAATACAAGTATAAATGGCTGGGGAATGGCAGGGAGAAGGAGGGATGTGAGAAGAGAGGAAAAAATCAGTAGGATGGAAGTTGTGGAAACAATGAAGAAAGTTGAAATGGGGAAAGCTGCAGGAATTGATGGAGTTTATGGTGAAATGCTGAAGGATGGGGGAGATATTGTAATTGAATGGATATGGAAGATGTGCAGATTGGCCTGGGAGGAAGGTAGAGTCCTGGAGGATTGGAAGTCAGGTATAATTTTTTTTTTTAATGCAAGGAAGAAGGAACCAAAGGCCATGGGCCCACAAACTTTGTTTTCATTTTTGTTTTTGTTTTTCTTTTTGAAGGCTCCAACATGCTTGCATGCGTCGGCCTTGGTCACCTAATGGCGGCTCTCCACGCTGCTCGATCCCTGGCAGCCTCCCTGTTCAGTCCCTTAACCCTTAAGTCACTCTTAATGACCTCGTCCCATGTCTTTCTCGGTCTACCCCTCCCCCAATATTAACACCTCTTACCCTCTGTACCCAATTATCTTCCCCCATCCTCTCCACATGTCCAAACCACCTCAGCCTACCTCTCCTCATCACAACACCAATACACTCCAGTCCCATCCTACCTCTCAACTCTTCCATCGTAAACCCAGCCCCCCCAGGCCTTGCACGCTGGGACGCACTGCACATCCACCTAATCACTGTCATTTCTGTATGTTTAAACCTGCGAATATCCTCTTCCTTTACTGCCCAGGTCTCACTACCAACACTCCTAACACATGCTGCATACAAAGACCCCTTAGCACGTAAGGAGAGTCCTCTCAATGTCAGGAGAGGCAACAGCTCCCTAAACTTCTTCCAACCACTTCTCACCCTAGCAACCGAGCTAACTCCAGCCCCACCTCCGGCACATAACATGTCTCCCAAATAACGAAACTCCTCCACACACTCAAGAGACTCGCCTGCAAGTTCAACCCTCTCACGCCTAACAATCTCTACCTGCTCTCCCCGACACGCCGCACACATGAAATCAGCATCATCTTGCAGTCTACTTCTAATACCACTACTCTTGTGCACCCATTTATCACAAACACTGCACAAGATGGAATTACTTCCCACACCCTTGTGGCAAACTGCACATGGCCACTCTCCCTCTCCTCTGATTGTACCGCCACCAACCCTAGATACCATCACTTTTGTTTTATCTGCATTTACCCTTAAGCCCTTGTATCCCATACCATCTCTCCACTTCTTAAATCTTTCCTCCGCCTCCTTTTCATTCTCTGCAATCAACACCAAATCATCAGCATACAACATCTCCCATGGGAGTCCATCTCTGAAGTCACGTGAGAGGACTTCAAGCACCATGATAAACAACAAGGGGCTCAAAACTGACCCCTGATGCACACCAACATTCACAGAAAACTCATCACTCAAAGCTCCATTCACTCTTACCTTGGTGCGAGCACCCATGTACATGGCCATAACCACCCTAATCAGCCACTCTTCCAACCCTAGCTTTCTCATTGCCCACTTCACCTCTCTAGGGACTCTGTCAAAGGCCTTTTCCAAATCAACAAAAACAAAATACAATTCCCTTTTCTTTCCAATATATTTTTCCTGAAGCTGTCGAACAATGAATATGGCATCAGTGGTCCCCCTGCCTGGCATAAACCCAAACTGCATCTCATTGATATTCACTCTTTTTCTAATCATACCTTCTAGAACTCTCTCCATTACTTTCATTATCTGATCCAAGAGCTTTATACCTCTGTAATTTCCCCTTTCCAGGGCATCACCCTTCCCTTTGTACACATTTACAATTACACTCTTCAGCCAATCATCAGGGACAACACTCTCATATATAATCGTATTTATCAGGTCAGTGACTAACCTCACCCCAGTATCTCCTGGGGCCTTCAACATTTCGGCAGTCAACCCAGACACACCTGCCGCCTTCCCCACCCGCATCCTGCCTATTGCCTGACTCACATTAGCAGCTTCAATCAAAGGCCAAGGGCCAAAAACTGGATCAGCTGGCTCCAAACCTTCTCTATCCCAATCAAACTCCTCATTCAACAACTGGTTATAATGCTTTCTCCATGCATCTTTAATATCCTCACTGTTCACCACTACCCTTCCATCATCTTTCTTCACACACTGTTCACCTACAATGTCCCGATTATGCCTCTTCACCTGATTTGCCACCCTAAAAATCATATTTTTCCTTACTCCATGATTTAGATTATCAAGTAAAAGTCTCTGACTCAGACTTCGCCCTGTATACCTCTCTTGTAGCCCTGCGCTTGGCAGCCAAGTACTCCTCCAAGAAAAAACAAAAACAATACAAAAGAGAGCCAAATTCAAGATCCATTCATTTCGAGATGCCTGGACACACTGCGTTTGAAAGACTGGATATCATAGGAAGTAGGAAATACAGAAAGAGGAAGACAGTTCCAGAGTTGACTAGTTACATAAATGAGGGAGTGGGAGTAATGGTTATCTCTTGCATTAAAGAGTTGGACAGAAAAGGGATGAGAGTTTGTTGCTAGACAGGTGCTACATGCCCATCGTAGAGGTGGAGGGATGCAAGCAGACAGTTCAGAGGAACAGTGGCCATTGAAGTAGCGTGAGAATAGAGATAAAGGTGCAATAGTGCAGCGAAGAGACAGAGGTCGAAGGGAGCCAGTAAGAGGAGGAGAGTTAATGAGACAAAAACCCTTTGACTCCACCCTGTTGAGAAGAGCTGTATGTGGGGAGCCTTCCCACATATGAGAGTTGTACTCTAAACAGGGGCGAATAAAACCAGTGTATAAAGTCAGGGGTAAAGAAGGTTCAGAGTCGGCTTACCACACCTAATTTCTTGGAAGCAGATTTAGTGGTAGGTGGTGGCGACCATCATCCACTCACTTGATGTAGTGCTGCCTACTTCTTCCTTAGCCTTTATCATTCTTTTTCTGTGCCTGCCCTCCTCTCTTCCTATTTTTCCTATCTTTCCTGTCACTTCTTATTGCTTTTCTTTCTTTTACAGGTGGCTTTACATTGAGTGACAAGGCAAATGGTTTCCTGTAAGCCAAGAAACCATTTACAACGCTGGGTGGTAACCATATAACCAAACCATACGTGCTCCCTACGTGTTAACAAGTGGGTTGGTGGAGGGTTAGTGCCCCTCCCTGTAAAACAAATAACTCAAAGTCAAATGGCCACCCTTTACGGGATTATGGCGTCTGGCAGTAGTAGATTTCACAAGAGATGTAATATGTTCTTTCCAAGATAAATCCCGAGTAAATGAAACCCCAAGCTTGTTCAACGATGATGCAGGATTGAGCTGGACATTATTAAACGATAGTGGGTACCCCTGTGGAAGATTTTGTCGGCTTGATAGGTGTAAGAACTGAGTCTTTGATGCATTAAAAACAACAAGATTATTTTCACCCTAGTCAGAGATATGAGGCAAGTCAGACATTAGGTGTGCCATGGCCTCATCCCTTTTTTGTAGAAATAACTGCTGAGATGGACGTTGTAGGAACCGAATGGAAAGGTGAAGGGTGGAATCATCAGTGTACGAGTGGATAAGGTTAGATGTACAGCTCAGGTCATTGATGAATAAAAGGAAGAGGGTTGGTGATAGGACAGAGCCCTGAGGAACACCACTGTTGATAGATCTAGAAGAGTGATGACAGTCTACAGCAGCAGCTATAGAACGACCAGAAAGGAAGCTAGAGATGAAGGCACAGAAAGAAGG
Organism: Birgus latro; assembly: GCA_018397915.1. Taxonomy (NCBI): domain Eukaryota; kingdom Metazoa; phylum Arthropoda; class Malacostraca; order Decapoda; family Coenobitidae; genus Birgus; species Birgus latro. Next base: position 78,666 of record JAGKTI010001171.1, read on the forward strand.
ATAGAAACCGTAAAAGGGCAGTTTAGAAATTAAAGATTTATGCCAGACTCGATCGAAAGCCTTTGAGATGTCAAGTGCAATGGCAAAGCTTTCGCCAAAGTCCTGGAAGGAGGATGACAGGAGTCTGAAAGGTAGGTGAGAAGATCGCCAGTGGAGTGTCCCTGACAGAACCCATACTGATGATCAGAAAGAAGATTGTGACAGGAAAGATGCTTTAAAATTTTTCTGTTAAGAATAGATTCGAACACATTTGAAACACAGGATGATAAAGCAATTGGACAATAGTTAGAGGGTTGGAAATGGTCACCCTTCTCTGGGACCGGCTGAATGAGCACAAACTTCCAACAAGAAGGAAAGATACAAGTTGATAGACAAAGGCGAAAGAGTTTACCTAGGCAGAGTGTAAGCACCGAAGCATAGTTCTTGAGGACAACAGGAGGGACCCCATCAGGCCCATATGCCTTGTTAGTATTGAGGCCAGTGATGGCTGAAAATACATCAGCTGAAGTAATTTTTATGTCAGCCATGAGGAAGTCAGAGGGGGGATGTGATGGAGGAATCATCTGAGGTGGAATTGGAGGAGAAAGTCTGAGCAAAGAGATCTGCTTTATCAGTAGAAGTAGCTACAGAGCCATTAGAGTAGAAAAGAGGAGGGAAGGATGATGATGTAAAGTTGTTAGTAAGGTTTTTGGCAAAGTGCCAGAAGGAGCGGGAAGAATTCAAGTTGGAGAGTTGAGAACATTTAGTGCGGATAAAATTATTTTCAGCAGAGCGAAGAATAGACTTAGCACGATTCCGGGCAGAAACATAAGAAAGATGTGATTCAGGGGTGGGTTGGCTCCAGTACCTTTTGTAGGCCCTCTCCTTGTTGCGGACAGCATTAGAACAAGCGTGATTAAACCAAGGCTTTCTTGCATTAGACAGAGGATATGAGAAAGGAATGGTTGCTTCCGTGCCCGAGAGAATAACCTCCGTAATGCGTAAGGCATACGCAGATGGCTCCCGGCCATGGAAGCAATAATCATTCCAGGGAAAACCGAAGAAGTACTGCATGAGGGCCTCCCAATCTGCAGCTCCAATGTGCCACAGATGACATTTCTTTGGAGAGTCCACAGGCCGCACAGGAGCAATAGGACAGGTTAAGGTAATAAGGTTATGATCGGAGGAGCCCAATGGAGAGAAAAGATTAACACTGTAAACAGAAGGATTAGTTGTAAGAAAGAGGTCAATTATGTTCGAGCTCACTCTAAGGCGGTCAGGGATACAGGTAGGGTGCTGTACAAGCTGCTCCAGGTCATTAAGGATACAAAAGGTGTAGGCTTGTTCACCAGGTGGATCAGTGAAAAGAGAGGAGAGCCAAAGGTGGTGGTGAACACTGAAATCTCCAAGAATGGAGATTTCAGAGAAAGGAGAAATGGATAGAATGTGTTCCATTGTACAAGTAAGATGGTCAAAGAATTTTTAATAGTCAGTAGAATTAGGCGATAAGTAAACAGCACAGATATATTTAGTCAGAGAATGACTGGAGAGCCGAAGCCAGAGAGTAGAAAATTCAGAAGAATCAAATTCAGGAACACAAGAGCAAGATGGGTCGTTGCGTGCATACTGTATACACAACAGCCACCTTTGGCTTTGAAATGAATATAGAGAAAGTAGGAGGATACAGAAAAGGGTTTGCTGTCAGTTATTCCCCTGTACAAAGGAAAAGAGGAAAAAGAAGTGTGTGATAATCATAGGGGCATTTGCCTTCTTTGTGCAATAGGAAAGTATATGGTAGGATACTTATTGACAGAGTTAGGGAAATAATGGAGGAATTAGTTGGAGAAGAACAGGGTGGTTTTAGGAAGGGAAGAGGTTGTGTATAATCATAGGGGCATTTGCTTTCTTTGTGTAATAGGAAAGTATATGGTAGGATACTTATTGAGAGAGTTAGGGAAATAACAGAGGAATTAGTTGGAGAAGAACAGGGTTGTTTTAGGAAGGGAAGAGGTTGTGTAGATCAGATATTCATTCTTAGATCTTTAGTGGAAAAGCTTCTAGAGAAGGGAGAGAAGTTGTATGCAGCCTTCATGGATTTGGAGGAAGCATATGGAAGGGTGGATGGACAAGGATTGTGGAAAGTATTAAGAATATATGGAGTAGATGTAAAGTTGTTGAAGGCCATGAAGAGTTTGTATGAGGGTGCTAAGGCTGCAGTACACGTGGATAGTGAACTGAGTGAATTTTTCTATTTGAAGGTTGGATTGAAACAGGGATGTGTCATGTCTCAATGGTTGTTCAGTCTGTACATGGATGGGGTTATAAAAGAGACAGGGTAGGGCAGTGGATGTTGGAGTGGCCCTAGTGAGAGAGGGTAGTGTTTGAAAACTCCCTGTACTGTTGTTTGCAGATGATACTGTGTTGTTAAGTGAAGACAAATGGGAGCTGCAAGGCTTGGTGAATCAGTTTGGGAGAGTGTGTAAGAAACGGAATCTAAAGGTGAATGTAGGGAAGAGTAAAGTGATGGGCTTTGAGAGAAGTGAAGTCAGTAAATGAACAGTGAGATTGGAAGGGGAGAAGATGGAGAATGTGAGTGCGTTTAAGTACTTGGGTAGTTTGATGAGTAAGGATGGAAGTTTGGAGGGTGAAGTGCTTGAAAGGGTGCAGCAGGGAAGGAAGGTTGCTGGTTCCTTGAAAGCAGTGATAAGAAACAGGGAAGTGAGCATGGAAGTGAAAAGTTACTACATGACGGTATTGTGATACCAACTCAACATATGGAAGTGAAGCTTGGACCTTGTTGGAGGGACAGAAATCAAGAGTGAGAGCAATGGAAATAAAGTTATTGGAGAGGAGCATCTGGAGTCACATGGCGAGACAGACTGACAAATGAGGAAGTGAAGTAGTGTTGTGGTGTGGATGTGGATGTGATAGGAAGCATTAGGAGAAACACATTGAGGTGGTTTGGCCATGTGGAGAGGATGGAGAGTGAGAGACTGACGAGGAGGGTGTATGTGAGTGAGGTGGAGGGGGGGGAGAGGGAGGGGGAGGCCAAGGATGAAATGGAGGGATGGACTGGAGAGGTATATGAGAGGGGAGTGTGAGCTGGGAGCAGGGCAGTGAAATGGCGGGGGACAGGGCAACATGGAGGCAATTTGTTTGTGGCCACCCCTTACGGGATTAAGGCATCTGGCAATAGATAGATGGATTTTATTTTGGCATACTGTATATTGAAATAAACACAAGGAAGAGGTATGAGGAAGCTGCCTAAGCTTTCAGCCATATGATCCTGCCTTCTTCACTTGTACAAACTTTTCCAGGCCAGAAGTGATGGAACTGAACCTGACTCGTGTGGACTACCTGCAGGTGGGACTGACGTCCCCGCGCTGCCTCAAGGTCTTGCCTGCACCCTCACCCAAGACTCAGCAGAAGGTAGGGTGCTTACAAATCTGGGATTTGGTTGTTTGGCTCATTCATTTTTTATTACTGTATGAAGTTATCTGTGCTATCTAGAATATATATAGGAACAGTAAACCCACACTTTCACAGACCTGTTTATATTGGACCTATCAGACAACTTTTGTTATACACTGAGGCAAGGTCTGGTGCAAGGATCTCATCTGGTAGTCTACCGGACAAATTGTTAAATTCTGTACTGAACTCCTGTGCAGATTTATATCCAAGGGGTGGTTGGGGTTTATTGCTCATGTAATGCCACTCAGGGATGAGAGACTGGTCACTCATCTAAAATGTCAGGACCAACTCGCCTAGTCCCAGACTCGTTCGCTCCTCATGGAGCAACACTGGATTAGATGTTGATGATGAAGTGAGGGCTAACATTAGTTCTGTATTGCATATTGATCTACAGTAGTATACATCAAGGAACGCAGGCCAAACCCATACAGTACTGATTTATTGATGCCTTATATGTCCTACATGGGATACCTACCTGACCATATTTCATATATACCAACCTTAGGTCTGGTGTAACGGGTCCTTACTGAACATCTTATATAACAAACTATCAGATATACCATCTGCCTTTTCCCCCAGTAATTAGGTCTCTACTGTAGTATACAAACCAAACATAACAAAACCCAGCCTAACTGTTGGACAGTGTTGCTTGTGAATTTTGCAAATGTATAGCTTGCTTTGCTATAACATCAAATCTACCTTCTATGCTTGCTGATTTTGTGTATATGTGTGTGCAGGTGGTAGTTGGTGACCAGGATGGGACAGTACAGTTATTCAACATGAAGCGAGGAGAAGTACAGTACGGCTTCAGAGCTGCAGCCACCAAACCCATCACTCGTCTGGAGCTGGGAGGAGCGCTAGGTGAGCCAGCCACATTGTTCTCAGATTGATGCATTTTCTTCCATCACTGGCCTCAGTACTAACAAGGTATAAGGGCCTGATGGGGTCCCTTCTGTTGTCGTCAGGAATATGCTTCTGTGCTTACACCCTGCCTGGGTAAACACTCACCATTGTCTGTCAACTTCTACCTTTCCTTCTTGCTGGAAATTTGCTCTCAGTCAGCCTGTCCCAAAGAAGGGTGACCATTCCCAGCCCTCTGACTATCGCCTAATTCCTTTAACATCATGTATTTCAGAAGTTTTTAACCCCTCCGTGGCTGTAGGTCCAGAATTTTACATGTGCCCCTGGCCGATGCGGGGGCCGTTTTATGAAGTTTCGAAAATTGAATTGTTTTCCTTGCCATATTGAAGAGGAAGTTCCGATGCACCTGGCGGTGCAGATTTCAGCTTCCGAGACCCATCTTGTGGCATGCAATTGGACACGGAAGTTGCATAAATTTTGGCAGCTGACACTAGTCACATGTAGGTATTGCAGTGATGCAACACCACACCTTTTTTTTTTAACCAAAAAACTTTTTCGGTGGTGCAGAAAAGGTGTGAAATAACTGGATATCCATATTTTGAAGTTTTACAGGTGGCTTTACATTGAGTGACAAGCCAAATGGTTTCCTGTAAGCCAAGAAACCATTTACAGCGCTGGATGGTAACCATATAACCAAATAATACGTACTCTCTACGTGTCAGCAAGTGGGTTGGTGGAGGGTTAGTGTCCCTCCCTGTAAAACAAATAACTCAAAGTCAAATGGCCACCCCTTACGGGATTATGGCGTCTGGCAATAGACAGATAGATAGATATTATGAATTTATTTTTCCTTTTTCAGTATTAATTGTGTTTATGGTAGTATCGACTTATTTGTGTAGTCTGGGTGGTGGAGTTTATTGGAAAAGGGAGGCAAGAGTTTCTGTTTTCAGACCTAAATGAGATAAACGTCATCCCTTGAGTGTGCAGGCTGGACAGTGAGGATTGAAATGCAAGACGAGCTGCCATTCGCACCTCACACGAGCTGATTAGCAGGAAGGGAACGGAGGCCTTTCCACCCACGAAAGCATCACGTGAATACAGAAAACTTTCCTGTTATGCTTGTAAAAGGCAGGGAATTTGCAAAATGATTCAAAACAGTACAACAAACCTGAGCAAATACATAAAGATACCAAACAAAAATTAATTTTCTTTTATTTTCATGTCTTTTTTGTTTATGCCGGTGTTTACTTATAATCGTTAACAGGGTGGTTGTGTGTTTTGCAAGGGAGGAGAAGGATAATATTTTCTGTCTGGGTCGAGCTAATGGGTATAACTACGTGTGTTTAGGCATGGCCATGAGTGAAAATTGTACATCCACTCATCACGGCAGCAGACAGTGAACAGACAAATGAGGTGTGAGAGCCTCAAGTGAAAGTCAGTCTCATGCCCCAGATGTTCATTCACTTCCCTAAAGTTTTCAGTTTTCTACAAGTCGCACTGCATCAAATGATCCAAACCAGTACAACAATCCCTAGCAAATAGGTAAAGATCCATCATCCATCTATCGTTTAATCCTGCCTTGTCCCATGAGGAGCGTAGAAGCCTGGGGCTAGGCAAGTTGGTCCTGACATTTAAGATGAGAGTGACCAGCCTTACTCATCCCTGAGTGGCATTATGTGAGCAATAAACTCCAACCACCCCTTGGATATAAACCTTCATCGGCTCAATCTGACTGGAGTGCCGCAATTACCCACTAAACCACCAGGCACCAAAATTTGGTTATATGATTACCACCCAGTATAGTGAATGGGTTCCTGGTGTACAGGAAACCATTTGACTTGTCACTCATTGTAGGGTCACCCACAGGCGGAAGGAAGAGGAAAGTATGAAGGAAAGACAGATTTTTTTTTATTTTTTTTTTTTATGTGTCCGACTCTGGGCATAGGCTTTACAGCCTGCTATCAAGGCCCAGCCGTCCTCCTACATACCATACACCTCTACATGTCACCACTTCGGCGCTTAACACCCACCGTCCATATTGAATACATGCTAGGGCTGTCTCATACAGGACTGGTGTATTGGTATTAGCGGGGTTATTTTTACGACATGTCGGCGGGTCTTCTGGTAGATCAGTAAAGCCTGATTTAATGAAATTCAGATCCTTAAACTGTCCCTGCACCAGCGAGGATTCGAACCTGGGTCCCACGGGACTGCAAGCCAACTCTCTACCGATCGAGCTACCGCCTTCCCTAGATAGAAGAGGGAGTGTAATGTAACCCGTAGGCAGAAGAACGAGGAAGGAATGAAGGAAAGAAAGACAGAAGAGAATGGAAGGAAGAAACGATGGAGAGGAAAAGGCAGACACCGGAGAGCAACACTACATCGAGTGAGTGGATGGTGAGCACCCTTTTCTCTTATCATGTCTTTTTTGTTTATGCCTGTACTTATTCATAATTGTAAACAGGGTGGTTTTGTGTGTTTCGCAAGGGAGGACAAAGATGATATTTTCTGTCTGGGTTGAGATAATGGGTGTAGTTTTGCTTGTTTAAGCATGGCCATGAGCCAAAAAATAAAAAATCCACTCATCACAGCAGCAGACTCTGAACTGTTTGATGAGATGTATGGGGGTGTAGTGTAGGTCAGTCTGAAGGCATTCAGAACGCTCGTTCACTTCCCCAAGATTTTCACTGTTTTTTATAGGCTGCACTCAAACGACGCCTGTGGCCATTTATCGGCTAAACATCATTTGACGCCGGCGGCCATGAAGGGGTCAGATATATTCTTAACAAAATATTTTAAAGCACCTTACCTCTCACAACCTTCCTTCCAGCCATCAGTGTAGGTTCTGCCTGGGACACTTCACTGGCAATCCTACAGGCTCCTGGTCATCCTCCTTTCGAGACTTTGGCAAAAGCTTTGCCATTGCGCTTGACATCTCAAAGGCTTTCAGTCGAGTCTAGCATAAATCTTTAATTTCCAAATTGCTCTCATATAGTTTCTGCCCTTCATATCTAGCTTCCTTTCTGGTCATTCTATAGCTGCTGTTGTAGACAGCCACCGTTCTTCTCCAGGACCTAGAGCTATCAGTAGTGGTGTTCCTCAAGGCGCTGTCCTGTCACCAGCTCTCTTCCTTGTAATCATAATGACCATCTGAGCCTTACATGTAACCTTATCCCCACATGCACTGATAACTTCACCCTTCCCTTTCCATTCACTTCTCGCATTGTCCATCTCATCATTTACTTTAACAAACAAGGGATAAGGCTGTGGCACACCTGATGGCTGACTTGTCTCATATCTCTGATTGGGGTAAAAGTAATCTTGTTTTTTATGCATCAGAAACTCAGTTATTACATCAACCCATCAGAATCACCTGCAGGAACATTCTCTAATTTTTAACACTATCCAGCTCAATTCTTCATCATCTTTCAAGATACAGCGAGCGCTCACACAACCCACGAATACAGTAATCTCCCCATTATTCGACACAATAGAGCCAAAGGCATGTTCGAATATTGGTCTTGTCCGAATATTGGGCCCTGAAGCTCCAGCACTGGTCATTAATGACCCTAACCTAACCTAACCTAACCTAAATCAGAAAACTACCTTCCTATCTCCCTACTGGACATGTATAGCACTTATTTAGGTCCCTTTTCACATAAATAATGCACACAAAGCATGAATTAATTTAATTTTAACCAAAAAATAATGATTTAGAGGTGAGTGAGGCATAGTTGGTCAGAACTTGCCAGCATGGTATAAGTAAGTATCGGACATGGAAATCATCTTTTCTCACAATTTTTGCACTAAATTATTGGATACAAAGCATCAAATACAGTAAATGATGTAAATTGTTACCAGAAAAATGGTTAGGTTAGGTTAGGTTAGGTTAGGTTAGGTTAGGTTAGGTTAGGTTAGGTTAGGTTATGACCGGACATGAAATTCACTGGCATTCACCTTTTTCATAGCTGGTGCACTTAAAAACCATGCATGAAAAAATTTAATTGAAAGCAGGACATTATAATTAACATTTAGGGAATTTTTTTAACACATTTAAAGGATGCTGAAAACAGGTTACACTTGAAAATCTTTATGGTAATCATCTTGCACAATAATCAAAGGCATTCACCTTTTTCATAGCTGGTGCACTTAAAACCATGCATGAAAGAATTAAATTAAAAGCAGGAAATTATGATTAACACAGTGTTAGGTTAGGTTAGGTTATGACCGGACATGAAATTCACTGGCATTCACCTTTTTCATAGCTGGTGCACTTAAAACCATGCATGAAAAAATTAAATTAAAAGCAGAAAATTATGATTAACACAATGTTAGGTTAGGTTAGGTTAGGTTATGACCGGACATGAAATTCACCGGCATTCACCTTTTACATAGCTGGTGCACTTAAAAACCATGCATGAAAAAATTAAATTGAAAGCAGGAAATTATGATTAACATTTAGGGAAATTTTTTAACACATTTACAGCATGATGAAAACAGGTTAGACATGAAAATCTTTATGGTAATCATCTTGCACAATAATCAAAGGCATTCACCTTTTTCATAGCTGGTGCACTTAAAACCATGCATGAAAGAATTAAACTAAAAGCAGGAAATTATGATTAACACAATGTTAGGGTAGGTTAGGTTAGGTTATGACCGGACATGAAATTCACTGGCATTCACCTTTTTCATAGCTGGTGCACTTAAAACCATGCATGAAAAAATTAAATTAAAAGCAGGAAATTATGATTAACACAATGTTAGGTTAGGTTAGGCTATGACCGGACATGAAATTCACTGGCATTCACCTTTTACATAGCTGGTGCACTTAAAAACCATGCATGAAAAAATTAAATTGAAAGCAGGAAATTATGATTAATATTTAGGGAAATTTTTTAACACATTTACAGCATGCTGAAAACAGGTTAGACATGAAAATCTTTATGGTAATCATCTTGCACAATAATCAAAGGCATTCACCTTTTTCATAGCTGGTGCACTTGAAACCATGCATGAAAGAATTAAATTAAAAGCAGGAAATTATGATTAACACAATGTTAGGTTAGGTTAGGTTATGACCGGACATGAAATTCACTGGCATTCACCTTTTTCATAATTGGTGCACTTAAAACCATGCATGAAAAAATTAAATTAAAAGCAGGAAATTATGATTAACACAGTGTTAGGTTAGGTTAGGTTATGACTGGACATGAAATTCACTGGCATTCACCTTTTTAATAGCTGGTGCACTTAAAACCATTCATGAAAAAAATTAAATTAAAAGCAGGAAATTATGATTAACACAATGTTAGGTTAGGTTAGATTATGACTGGACATGAAATTCACTGACATTCACCTTTTTCATAGCTGGTGCAATTAAAACCATGCATGAAAAAATTAAATTAAAAGCAGGAAATTATGATTAACATTTAGGGACATTTTTTAACACATTTACAGCATGCTGAAAACAGGTTAGACATGAAAATCATTATGGAAATCATCTTGCACACAGTTTATGCATGAGATTAATGATATAGAAAGAACAAAACAAGGAATTTTGATGAAGTTAGGGTACTTATGAAAAAGAAGCCTCCGTCCTGATGTATAACTTGCTCTATCATCTCAGACTTTGACACGAAGAAATTGCACCACACACACCTTCGCAATTTACAATCACCAGCACTTCTCACCAACACTTTCCACAATGTTTTTTTTTTGCATAACTGGGATCACATCACTTCACTGCACTGTACTTAACAGTTAATTTCAGTGTGGTCTAGTGACGAGTCCTGGAGCCTTGCGAACTTCTCAGCAGCAGCTTTCAGCTCTGTTCCACGTACCAACACACCAGCAGCACGTTGTTGTCTGTACCAAATCAGCGTGGATCGGTCTATGTCTGCATACTTAGGACTAAACATCACCTTCCGCTCCATGTTTCGTTTGGTCTTCGAAGTGAAATCAGCCGTGTACTGCTGTAGTTTGTCTCGGGACTTCTCGATATCAAACAAGGTGGAGCGAGGGAGGTTGAATTTACCCGGCGTCCACCTTTTCCAATACCCTTCCCTCTTCTTCTCCAGAGTCAGAACCACTTTCTTCCTCTTCTCAGGTGGCGGGGCCATCATCACACACATGATGAAGAAGGTGAAGAGCAGCATCAAGCCCTGCAGGAGGTAGGGTATCACCACAAAAGCTATCACTTCGGCCGCCATTGTCGGAGCTGTTCACGAGGCAGCAGCAGAGCGGGAAATGGGATGGACAGACAGGCGCCATGCGCGTAAACACAGCCGATCGGCGCATATGGGAAATTCAAACTGATGCGGTCCAAAAAATCAGATTTTTTCGAATTTTGGGGGGTGGGCAGCCCATGATGTCCCGAGTATTGGGGGGTCCGAATATTGGACGTCCGAATAATAGGGAGATTACTGTATTGTACCTGGAAGGTCCCGCTTTATGAAAATTCCACACTATAGGGACATATGTTTACATGTTAAAGGGTTTCATGGTTCCCAAGCCAACCCCAAGTTCACCTTTTTGGGCAATTTTCAGTTTTTTTTCCAGGACATATACCTACCTAATTGCTCACAATCCACTCACTTGATGTAGTGCTGATCACAGGTGTCTGCCCTTTTCTCTCCTCCATCCTTCTTTCCTTCCATCCTCTTCTGTCTTTCTTTCCTTCATTCTTTCCTCGTCCTTCTGCCTACGGGTGACTTTACACTCCCTCTTTCTTTCCTTCATTCTTTCCTCTTCATTCTGCCTGTGGGTGACTCTACACTGTGTGACAAGCCAAGTGGTTTCCTGTACACCAGAAAACCATTTACTACTCTGGGTGGTAACCATTTAACCAGTTATGGCACCTGGTGGTTTAGTGGGTAATTAAGGCGCTCCAGTCGGATTGAGCCAGTGAAGGTTTATATCCAAGGGGTGGTTAGGGTTTATTGCTCAAGTAATGCCACTCAGGGATGAGTGAGGCTAGTCACTCTCATCTTAAATGTCAGAACCAACTTACCTAGCCCCGAGCTCTTACGCTCCTCATGGGGCAACGTAGGATTGGATGATGGATGGATGGACGAAATAAAGACTTCATTACATACAGACACTGAAGGAATGCAAGAGGTTTTGGGCTTGCTGGGAGGAGGTGGAGTGGGACTCCTTGGTCAAAAAAAGGAGCAAAGATCACACAGAGCATGAGTGCAGCCAGGGCGTGGGTAGAGGGTAGGCTCAACTGGGGCAGAAATGGTCAATGGACCGTGACAACACCCTGTGCAGACACTTGACAACCATACGTCATAGGCTGATGCATCCTGCGCTATGACTGTCACTGGCTGCATTATGTCTGTTCATCTTGTTATGACCCTAATTTGCCGTTTGAACCATAATTTGGGGCTTCTGGCCATGTTATGTCTATTGTCACTGCGTTGTATGGTTCTCAGAAAAATGGGCAGCTACCCATGCCTGCGTAATGTCTTATCAGTTTCACGTTGTGGCTGAATTTTGGCATCAGATGTTGCCTTCCATGTTATGTGAGTTTCACGCTATAGGATCATGCTTTACGTGAGCACTGACTGTACTTGAGGTTTCATTCTTTTGGGATTTATTGCGAAAAGATCACATAACCTCTCTTGTAAGATCTGCTTCCAAGAGATCAAGTGTGTAAAGTCATCTCTGTGCCTTGTTTACCCCTGCATAGTTGTTGACTTTATAATTGGGTTTTATTCATCCGTGTAGAGTACAGTGCAACTCTCAAGTGGGGGGAGGCTCCTTTAGTCCTCTTCTTAACAAGGCAGAGTTAATAGCTTTTCGTCTCATTAACTCTCCTTCTCTTACCGGCTCCCTTCAACCTCTGTTCCTTTGCTGCTCTGTTGCATCTTTATCTCTTTTCTCTTGCCACTTCAGTGGTCACTGTTCCTCTGAACTGCAGGCTTGCATCCCTCCACCACTACGGCGAGCGCGTAGCACTCGTCTAGCAGCAGATTCTCATCCCTTTTCTTTCCAGCTTTCTAATGCAAGATTTAACTATTACTCCCAGTCCTTCATGTATGCAAGAGGTCAACTCTGGAACTGTCTTCCTGTGTATTTCCTGCTGCCTATGACCTGCAGTTTTTCAAATGCAATGTGTTCAGGCATCTTGAAATGAATGGGTCTTGAATTTGGCTATCTTTTTTTTTTTTTTTTTTTTTTACATAAGACAGTGACATTAAAGAAATTTAAAGAGATTAAAAAAGGTGTAAATAAACTCAACATAATAAACCTTAGTATGCCTTTTTCAAATAATTGAGACCCCAACCAGATTACAGATATGCCTTTTAAGGGAATAATATACTGAACAGTGGCAAATTAGAGAAGAAAGAAGTAAAGAAATATTGACTAGAGCAGTTTCAATCACCGGGGAGGGTGTATGAATGGCAGCTGCACAATCAGTGTGCTTTTACCATTCATAAGACATCTTTGGTACAACTTATTTTTGTTTTAACTGCACACTGAGATTCTGTGCACTCCATACCTGTATATACAGAGGGTTGACTATCTAGTATGGTATGCAGTGTATGAAATGTGTTTGTTTTCCTTTTCATTGTATTAAAAATGCTAACAATATATTTTGCATTTTAACCCCAACAATCTGTTGCTGCAATACTTCCAGATGCTGTTATTCAGTTTTGGAGAACTTTTTGAACATGGGGAGTTTGATACAGCTGCCATCAAACTCTTCCCTATGAAATGCCTTTCCTTACTTGGATAAAAATTGTTGGGAGTAGCAAGAATAAATTAATGAAGGCATTGATTGATTGAAGCGGTTAAATACAAAACTTTTTCTTTTAAAATTGAGAACATACTGTAGATAGTACAGTCTATCCCCTCCTGTGTGCCACTTACCATCACACTTGGGCACTGATACCTACCGTACATATTGAATACGTGCTAAGCTTGTCACATTTAAGGTTTGGTGTAATTGTACAGCGTTTGCAAGGGTGTTTTTTGACATTGTTTTGTAAGTCATTTGGAATATAAGTACATAATATGTTTAAATAAAATTCAGAATATCAGACTTTTCCGTGCCCCAGCTTCAAATCACATCCTTTCAGGCAGCAGACCATCTCTCTAACTGCTTGGTCATTACCTTCCCCTAATGAGAGATCTCTTTCATGCCCAGGCACAGTGAAGGACAAGATATTCATATCTTCAGGAAATGAAGTGCGTGGCTATACCAAGAAAGGGAAGCAGTTTCTTGGCTTTGACACAAATCTCACTGAAGAAATCAAATCCATGTAAGTTAACTTTCTTATGTTCACATCTTCCGTAGTGTTATATTCCAGCTCCAGTGACAACAACTTTATTCACTCGATAATGCTTTATAGATCCTGAGAGTATTTACGCAGTCACCATTAACCTCGTCATAGTTGGGACACCCAAGTGTTGCATTCCACTTAATGCCAGATTAACTTTCTCAGTTTAGAAAAACTAAGTATGCAGTACAGCAGTCTTCATGTTAAGGTGTTTCATAATATTCTATCTATCTGTCTGTCTATTACCAGACACCTTAAACCCGTAAGGGGTGGCCACAAACAAATTGTCTCCATGTCGCCCTGTCCCCCGCCATTTCGTTGCCATGCTTCCAGCTTACACCCCCCTCTCTCATATACCTCTCCACTCCATCCCTCCATCTCATCCTCAGCCTCCTCCTCCCTTTCCCTCCCCTCCATCTCACTCACATAAACTCTCCTCATCAGTCTCTCACTCTCCATCCTCACCACATGGCCAAACAGCCTTAATGTGTTTCTCCTAATGCTTCCTACCACATCCACATCCACACTACAATGCTTCTTCACTTCCTCATTTGTCAGTCTGTCTCCCCATGTGACTTCCTATGCTGCTCTCAAATAACTCATTTCCACTGCTCTCACTCTTGACTTCTGTCCCTCCAACAAGGTCCAGGCTTCACTTCCATATGTTAGACTTGGTATCACAATACTGTCATGTAGTAGCTTTTTCACTTCCACATTCACTTCCCTGTTTGTTATCATTGCTTTCAAGGAACCAGCAACCTTCTTCCCTGTTGTACCCTTTCAAGCACTTCACCCTCCAAACTTCCATCCGTACTCATCACACTACCCAAGTACTTAAATTCACTCACATTTTCTATTCCCTCCTTATCCAACCTCACTGTACATTCACTGACTTCACTTCTCTCAAAGACCATCACTTTACTCTTCCCTATATTCACCTTTATATTTCGTTTCTTACACACTCTCCCACTCATCCACCAAGCTTGCTGCTCCCCTTTGTCTTCACTTAACAACACAGTATCATCAGCAAACAACAGTACTGGTAGTTTCCAAACACTGCCATCTCTCATTAGGACTGCCTTACCTTGTATCTCTTTTATAACCCCATCCATATACAGATTGAACAACCATGGAGACTGGACACATCCTTGTTTCTATCGAACCTTCAAATAGAAAAAGTCACTCAGTTCACTGTCCACATGCACTGCAGCCTTAGCACCCTCATACATACCCTTCATGGCCATCAACAACTTCCCATCTACTCCATATATTCTTAATACTTTCCATAATCCTTGTCTATCCACCCTGTCATAAGCTTTCTCCAAGTCCATGAAGGCTACATACAACTTCTTTCCCATCTCTAGAAACTTTTCCACTAAAGATCTAAGAATGAATATCTGATCTACACAAATTCTTCCCTTCCTAAAACATCCCTGTTCTTTTCCAACTAAATCCTCTGTTATTTCTCTAACTCTGTCAATAAGTATCCTACCATTCACCTTTCATATTACACTAAGAAGGAAAATGCCCCTGTGTATTTACCACACACTTCTTTTTCCTCTTTTCCTTTGTCTATCTATCTGTCTATTGCCAGACGCCTCAATCCTTAACGGGGTGGCAAGAAACAAATCGCCTTCATGTCACTCTGTCCCATGCCATTTCACTACCACGCTTCCAACTCACACCCCCCTCTCTCATATACCTCTCCACTCCATCCCTCCATCTCATCCTCGGCCTCCCCTTCCCTCTCGCCCCCTCCACCTCACTCACATACACTCTCCTCGTCAATCTTTCACACTCCATCCTCTCCACATGCCCAAACCACCTTAACGTGTTTCTCCTAACGCTTCCTATCACGTCCTCAACCACACCACAACGCTCCTTCACTTCCTCATTTGTTAGTCTGTCTCTCCATGTGACTCCACATGCTCCTCTCAGATAACTCATTTCCACTGCTCTCACTCTTGACTTCTGTCCTTCCAACAGGGTCCAAGCTTCACTTCCATATGTCAGAGTTGGTATCACAATACTGTCATGTAACAACTTTTTCACTTCCATGCTCACCTCCCTGTTTCTTATCACTGCTTTCAACGAACCAGCAACCTTCCTTCCCTGCTGTGCCCTTTCGAGCACTTCACCCTCCAGACTACCATCCTTACTCATCACACTGCCCAAGTACTTAAATTCACTCACATTCTCCATATCCTTCCCATCCAATCTTACTGTACACTCACTGGCTTCACTTCTCTCGAAGACCATCACTTTACTCTTCCCCACATTCACCTTTAGATTCCGTTTCTTACACACTCTCCCAAACTCATCTACCAAGCCTTGCAGCTCCCCTTCGTCTTCACTCAACAACACAGTATCATCTGCAAACAACAGTACAGGGAGTTTCCACACACTGCCCTCTCTCACTAGGGCAGCTCCAACATCCACTGCCCGACCTTGTATCTCTTTTATAACCCCATC
>JAGKTI010001172.1:0-57755 GCA_018397915.1 Birgus latro
GACTCAGAGGAGAAAGGAAGTCCCAGATACGCTACGGAACGAAAGACTAATATTTTATCCCTTCTGCTCCCCACTCTCTTTTGGCTAATAGTCCTAAGCTGTGAGAAGCATTTTTATGAGTAATTTTGTGGTCGGCGATGGAATGAAGAGTTAGACGAGGTTAGGAATAGTTTGATTAAAAAGTGACGGTGGATTTGGCTAGGTTAGGAGAGGTTAGGTCTAGATTAGGTCAGGATAGGCTATATTAGAATAAGGTTAAGGTAGAGTAGATTTAGTAGGTCTGGGGAAACGACATAGATTGTTAGATAAAAGTTAGGTTAATGTGCACTAAGTTGGGTTAGAGTAGTTTAGGTAAGGCTAGGTTATATAGAGCAATGTGGGATAAGGAGGAAATAAGAAAGTGTTAGGGAGAGTGTTGTGGTCAGTGAAGGAATGAAGGGTTGGGGTGGACGGGGGTAGGGTTGCCTGATGGTTCTCCTGTTGCAACCACTTTGAGGGAAATCTGATATATCACACGATAGATAGACTCGTGGGTAGATGCAAAGATTGTCAGGTTAAAGAATGGATGGATGGATAGACAGATTAGAGAGATGGATAGATATAGTTGTCGCCAGCACTGAACAGGATTAATTTAAGCTCTTACTCTCCCTTCGAAAAAGTCCAGAGAGAGAGAGAGATTCTCTCCTTTCATTATTCCTTTTCCTTGCATTCATTAGCGAGTTCTTAGGCTTAGCTTCCTGTCCTGTCCTGTCCTTTCAACACTGCAGATGACAGCTCTCTCTCTCTCTCTCTCTCTCTCTCCATCCTCCCAACAGATAGCCACAACATATTATCTTTAACCTGATAGAGATCCCTAACCCTTCCAGCTAAGTAGGATGACGGGACGGTTGATCAGACTAGCAACCAAGGAGACTCATTCCTACCACATACTTAAAACTCGTCGAATTTCACACAACTACACCTTGGCACTAAAGCAATGAGACCCAGTTCCCTCAATAAATAAATAAATACAATCTCTTGTGATATGGTATGGTGTTATGGTATTAGTAGAGGTGGTGGTGGTGGTGGTGATGATCTGAGACGTGTCGGTGTGGCCATATGGAAGAGATGCAAACACGGTGATATGAAATTAAAATCCACAAATTGTTCCCTGCAGCCGGTGAAATCAAACCCGCAACTATAGCTGTTACCATAATACCATCCCACTGTGGTATCTACTACCACCACCTCTCCCTTACTACTACCACCACCAATACTACTGCTCCTGTTACTACTAGTTATTTCTTTCTTTCTTTTCAGTATTCTGGCCTATGGTTCGACATAAAGAGTGTTCCAAATGAGTACCAGCACACCAAGAAATGCGTCACACAAAACTACACTTGGACAGGTCAGTACACAAGCAACCCCTCTCACTTTGAACTGTAATTCTTCATCCATTCCTTTCCAACCTAGTTTCAGTCCATTCCATACCATCATTCAGTCATGTGGTGCTGGAGAGGGATGCCTTCATGTAGAGGCACCAATATAACTCAGGTGCTCTGTCGTCTGGTTATTCAAATGCCCCTCCTTAATTTCTTGTCTATTTAAAGGGGGTTGGTGGACTACAAGAGAAGGGTAACTTGTCTGCAGTCAAATGGGTTAACATTCAGATGAGCCTGGGTCCACAACAATAATAATCCAGCCATACCCTTCTGTCAGTAATGGTTCTTCTGTAGATTGCAACCCAATGTGTCATCTTATTAACGTGTGTAACTTCATGATAGTATGGATGCATGTATTTTTCACTGACACCTGAGGATGGCACAGTACATAAGGGAGCAGAGATATGTGGAGAGAAAAGTTACTGATGCCGTGGTGATCCCAGGCTCATCTGGACCCAGTGGATTGCTGGTTGAAGATGCCCCTTTCTTGCAGTCCCCCATCCTCTTTTGAAGGGATAGAGAAGGACATAAGGAATGTTTGCATAACAGGGCAGTTTCTCCACCTGGCTATATCAGTGGTACCACATGCATGCATCCCTCTCCACACTAACACCCTCTTCCTTCATATTATCCACCTTGAAAAAAGTAATAATTCACTCCCAACCTAGCTCTTCACCTTCTTACCCTCTATTCCAATCTACATTGCTTCTTTCTTATCACAGTTCATTTGCTATCTGATCCATTTTATCCCAACCTAACTGATCCATTTCATCCATTACTCAACCCCTCCTCTTCCAAGTACTTCTCCATTCCATTTAAAGCCAGCCACCCATCTTTGCATCCATTTTATCACAGTCCAGCTACACAGTACAGTCAAACCCTTTCCGTGGTAGCTTTTCCAACCAACACTTTTCCATTAGCTTCCTTTCTTACCTCAGCTAACCTCCCATATTCCCAATCTAGGCTAATCTTAAGATTACATCCCTCATCTTTCTCCAATCCATCTGCAGTCCAACAACTCATTCAGACCCAGTCAATGCTGTCTAAACTCCTCTATGATACATCTTTACTCCATCCTAACCTTCTGTCCCATTTTCTCGTTGCAGGTAATTCCATGCAAGTAGCTACACGTGGGCTGACTGTAGATGATCGTAAGGTGCGTCAAGGAGCCGTAATGCACGTGGAGATGGAGGCTACGGACACTCCTAACCCTGCATACATGACCGTCACTGCCACTGGGGTACCTGCTGCTCCCTATCAGGTCAGTTCTTCCCTTATCTGAGGACTGGGACACCTTCATGTGATGGCATTGATGTACCTGAGCTGCTCCATTGCTTGGTTATAAAACTGCCTCTCAGCTCCCTCCCAATCTCCAAAATGGAGAATGGCAGACTGCAGATGGAAAACTTCCTGTAGTCCACCATGGTCACATCCAGATGAGCCTTGGGCTGCAACTACTTCTATGTGGGACAGTGGAACTGTACTGTTCTTCCATCGCATGCCTTAACTTCCTCATGTCTGTTATTAAAATGTCTTCAGATGTATTTTCTGCTCTCACTCACTTCATAACTAATGATGCATATGGTCCTTCTATGAATGGAAAAGATGGAGAGCCACCAAATTACTGGAAAAAAAACATCAAAAAGATGAAAATAGCTGACAATTTAAAGTATAAGGTACAGACTGACAGGAAATAAACTTCAAAAGGACAAAACTCAGAGTTACGTTAATGACATCGAGTGACAGGAAATAAGCTGCAAAAGGATGAATATCTCATGGTTTAGGTGAATAAACTATAGCAGAAGAAATCAATTCTAACCCCCTCCTCTCCCATCCACAGATCATCGACACAAACTACCGTACATACTCCTGTGTGTATTCGTGCCTAGAGTACTTCGGGTTTCGTGCAGAGTTCGCATGGGTGTTCGGCCGCACCCCCACATTGCCCGAACACACTATTGCACACTGCCATGCCGTGCTGAAAAATATGAAAGTGGATCCAGAAAAGATGATTCCTGTTCTTCAAGGAGAGGTAAATGTGAGAGAAAGAGAGAGAGAGAGAGAATAGAAGATGCTTGAGAAAGAGAGAGAGAAGGTGGTTTTACACTGAAAGGTTTGGTATTACTTAAACCACCTCCTTAAATACTGAAGCTTTATAACATTCTCTGGCAAAGGCTAAAACAAACAAAAACACATATTACTGAATCCAAGAAAGTTATGTAAAGAATGTTCAATCTACCATTACTAATGCTTTTGTTATGCTTCACACTACGTACTGAGGAATTATATATCTTCACTCTCAGATTCCCAGTTGTTCCTGTTATACGAAGCTGGATGAGATGCTGAGTGAGGGTGAGAGGTTTTTGCTGGATATCTTGAGTCTCTAGTGCTTTGATTATGGTTCTCTAGAGTACTAAGGAATTACCATATGTATCCTGTCACTTTGATTTCCAGCCTTGTCCTTACTATGAGAAGCTGGATGCAATGCTGGATGAGAGTGACAGGTATCTGCTGGAGATTCTTGGTCCCTACATCCCCACCACAACCACAACCACAACAACAACTACCACCACCACCACCACACCACAACCAAACAGTGAAGATGATGTGAGTGTATTGGACCTGTGTTCCTGCCTGATAAGATCCCCAACCCCTTTTACCTCATTTGAAGGCCAGGCATTGTCAAACTGGAATAAACAGGTCACTAGTAACCAAGGAGACTAATTCCTGCCTCACAACTAAGATTAATTGCAAATGGCCTCGTTCTGTCAAGCGAAAAAAAAAAAAAAAAAAGAGTAAAGTTGACAGTATGTTCTATGAATCACCAGACCAACATTAACTACTCTACATCACCTCAAATTCCAATTGATACAGCAAAATATAATGAATGGCTACTGTATACGGTATGCAAACACAGTATAAGGTGCGAGTAACTCCTTCATATACATATCACAAACCTGTTAACTATGTATTACTGAGTGATGGAAGACTTCTGTTTTCAGCCAACTAATGATTTGGAGGTGGGAGTGGCAGGCACCCAGAGGAGTCAACATGCAGGTCAAGGTAGGTTTTCCAGCCAAGTTAACTATTAGCGACAAAAGTTTGCTTAAAATTTCACCTCCTTTGTTTTTCATTTGTTTTTCCCTGGCTGATATTCCTACAGAGAGAGGCTTAGTATGCTTCTCTACCAACTGATTTTGTACATGCATTTGGAAACAAAAGTTCATCCAGCATTTTACCTCTTCTGCCTCTCATTTCTCTTTGCTGTCAGGCATTCCGAAATTAAGAAGGGTTTGGTATGTGTGTGTCTGTCCATTGATGGTTCTCTTGTTAATGCACCAGGAGGTCATGCCTTAAGTGTGAAACAGATGCAGGGAAACAGAAGGCCAACTTCTGACCCACAGCCTATAGAATGTACATACAGTATTTAAAAAAATTAAATAAATAAATAAATAAAAAATCAGTCACCATTCCTGCTTCTTTCACCATACACCTGTAATTTGAAAATCAGTCTCATGAACCCACAGCAGCCAGCACTGATGATGATACTATTTGGTCCCACAACAGTGTCACTAGTACTGCTGCTGCAAATTCACCAAACTGATTTTCAAAGTTCATTCAAGGAACTGTAGTGGAGGCAACAAGACTTCTGCTGCTGATTGTACCATTAGATGACACCACATCCTCACACCACACACTCACTCCTCATACACACTCTACGCTATGATACAGGTATGCTAAGAATCTCATTTGCATGTGGTGCACTGGTATCACTGGGAACTTTAAGTGATTGGTCAAGAATCCACTGTTAAGGGTTATGATGCTGAAGCAGAATAATATAAATACTGAAACACACTGGCAAGCCAGAATAAAGTAATACTGGAATATTGGGAGATGCAAAAATTGGAATATTGAGGACGAGGACAACAGAATAATGCCAAAGTGAGTAACTCATTCTACATGAGTGCATTTTTAAACATCATTCTTGTTAATTCCAGATGATATCACTGTATATACTCATCTTAGGAAGGTTCTGTAGTAGTGCAGGGATTAATTAAGGACATATCTAACTCCTGTTCAAAAAGCCACCCCTAAGATGAATACAATTTTCTGAAGAAAGGAATACAAAACTAAAGAATGATGTCTTTTGAAGAGTTGGAATTTATCACTATTTCCCCCAGGTGACAATGAGGCTGTGTACAGCAGCAGCAACACCACAACAGCAGGATTACAGCATATATCTGCTGTTGTCATCGTCCTCATCCTCCTCTCCATCATCGGAGCATAGCAGTTATAAGAGTATTACAGGTACTATCATGACACTTCCTTGCTGGCTCTTGCAGTTAAACATGGTACAGTACTTGAAAATTTTTGTGATACCAGTTCAAAGCAGACAACAAAGGTGCATGAGAAGGAGAGATACTTTCTGGTGTCTGGGAGGAATGTGAAATAGGGAAGGGAGGACACAATGCTAGCAGGGGAGTGTCAGTGAACATTTGCTCTCAACAGCGTATCTGGCAAAATATGTATCTGAGCACATTAAGCATCTTACAATGAGTCACAGTGAATTAAACATCTGATAACTGTCCTTTAAATATGCAGGTATAGGAAGATATGATGCTTTGAGTAGTAAGTACCATAAGAAAAAGCTCTATACAATATACAGTGTGGCCTGCAAACAGCACTCCATTAGAAATGTAACTGATAGTATGTAATGTGTTGCAGGGATGGCTCAGTCTGCCGGTATGGGTGTGGACATGGCAGTGGGAATAGAATGAATAAATGGTGCAAGGGGCAAAGATAAACCTGACTGAGCCATCCCCACAACACACAGGGAATCAACTGGTTGAGTGGAAGAGGAGCATTATACATGGGCCACCCTGTACTACCATACAATTATTTTGAGATACACCTCACACCCAGCTAAGGTGACACAAGCCATAATGCTCACTCAAAAATCATCCACACCCAACTGTTTGGGTATGAAAGTTCATTTGTATCATGTATAAAAGGTCCAATGTGTGTACAAGAAATTGTTATTGTGTGTCTGGGATGTGTTTCAAAGCATTACAATGTCTGCCATACAAATGGTAGCTTACTGCAAACTTGCAGAACTGTTAACTTAGCCTCAGAGGTAGCACTGAAACTTAGAAGGGCAATTCATCTGTAACTCACTGTGAATTTAAAGGCAGAAAATTAAATAATGCCAGGAGATTTAAAAAGGACAAACTTTAAGCTAGGACAGCCAAAGAGGGCACTGGGAATCCCCCACACAATATCAATATTTTAAGGTGCAGGATTTAATATGGAAATACATGCGGTGACTTAAATATAAACTATGGGTGTTAAGATGCAAAGTGGAAGGGAGAATGGGAGAATGAAAAGAGGAAGACTGAGAATGAGATGGGAGAACAAAATGGGGAAGCACATTTAAGGAAGGCGCAAGAGAGGATGACCAAAAACATAGGAGTGTTCAAAGAAGTGCATGATGGTGGGTGGCCTTGAGAAGCAGAAAGGAGAAATTATGAGTTGTGACAGACATGGAAGTACAGCATTTATATCACAACAACTTTTATGTCTGGCATTTGATAGACAGACAGACAGAAACCTACACTGCTTAAAGTGAATTAATGCAGAAGAATAAAGAGGATTGTTATTCTAGCAAAGTGAAAATGTATGGTAATCAAGTGAATGTTAGGTAAGGTTATTAATTGATATAAGTGTCGTAATTTTCTGTAAACGCTTCTCTAGAAACTGTCATTCTGAGGACTCCTTTACACATGCTTTAGTATGTCTCACAGCCTTCCTAAATAATCCCCTGGAGAGCGACTGGGAAAGCTTTGTTTGGTATTTAACTCATTCAATTAGAGAACATTATTTTACTGCCACAACATTATTTTCATAATAGTGGAAGAGTCAGTGGAGATTAAACCTAAACCCTCCACTTTCAAAATGCACCTCCTTAGTTGAATAAAACTGTCTGAAGATAGCAGGCAAAAATGATACCCCTTGTGACTGAGTAGAAGTAGTAGTAGTTGTAACTGGGTTCACCTGAATATGAATCTGATGGACTGCAGGCTGAAGCTACTCTTCTCCTGCAGTCCACTTCCTTTCAAGGGGTAGGGAAGAAACTGAGGAACATTTATATACATGGGCAGCAGAGCTGCCTGGTTATATTGGTGCCACCATGTGACGATGTCCCTTTCTAATAAAGCTTAACAGGGTATTTATAAATTTAGTGTTATGTCAGCTTTGTACCTCACATTACAATTCTCACCCTACACTCAATAAAAGCCATCAAACCTATACCCATGCATACAGACAGTGGGTAGGGGTGGGTCACTCCTCCAGTGACAGAAAATGTTGTTTCTTTGGCCCTGTGGCTCATTTGGCCTTTAGGATCCACAAAATACAGCTTGAATGTGTATAGGAGGCCTGCCTGCTCATGTTAAGTGTGTGCAAGCCCCACCCCCCATTCCACACCACAGCAGACACATACTATACCACATAACAGGATCAAATATCAACCAGTTCCTCATGTGTAAGCAATTCGTAAGAGCTTTCCACATCCTACCTCGTAACATTAGTGCATACAGTATTTTTGTAACCGCTATTCTCATCTCTATACAGTGCCTTGATGTGGCTTTGGTAATTGATATGTATTTTCTGTAAACATGTATGTAAAGATCCTCATGAACTAGTCATTAAGCAAGTTAATAAATGTACAGTATATAATGAGTTATATTTTTTTTAGGTTCCTATGCATCATAAGACTCTAAACACTCTGTTCATTTTGTTAAAACACGCTTTACCGATCTTCCACACAACCCATCAACATGTCATAAAAATACCCTGACTAATACCATCACAACTTTTCTAAATGATATAGATCAGCCTGCATTCAGTATGGATGGTGAGTTAGTGATATGTGAAGGTGTGTGATGCAGAGAAAGAATGCTTGTTCTCATGGAGCAGAATTTTAAGTCTATGCCCAGAAATGAAAACATAAAATTAATAAAATCACAGCTATAACGTATTTGTACTGGAGTCAAAAGTTGACCTAAAGTTTCACTTCTTCTATTTCCTAAACTATTCTGATTTCTTATGCTTCTAATTAGCAAAAGGCTTGGGATGTTTTTCCTCCTACAGATGATTCCATCTGCTGTGTTAGAATGGGAAGTGATGGATATGTGACATAAATGCAGTGGAATACAGTAGCAGACCAACTTGACCCTGACTGTATGTGATATTCAAAGGCATGTGAAGGAGAATAAGAGATCAGGGTAATTTTCTGAACTGTATGAAAACTAATGCTCTCTAAGAACAAGGCTTTGGTATAGTACAGGAAGTATAATCAACAGTTTTATACTTATCTCAATAATGATCTGCTTGGTATGATATTCTGCTCACATAATATTAACCCTTCCCATACCAGCACCTTATATCCTCTAATCTCACTGTAGCCTGGGGATTTCATTCAGTTTCATAAAGACTCCTGGTAGTGGAGGGGTTAATGGCATCTTGGCAAAAAAACATTCGTCCCTCCATATTCCTGGGTTCACCATTTTGCAAGTTTGGTTACCGGTACTCATGGAGCAATAAACCATCACAAAATATAAATTAAGTACATTTCAATGTCTGATGATGGTCTGGGGGCAATGCAAGGGTTTTTTGGGGAATCACACAGTTGAATTATGAATCCATGTACCATCTGGAATGCCAGTTATTTGCAGATTTCATCATCTGTGGGCACCTTAAAATCGTAACCCCAGCAAATATAGAGGGCCAACTGCACTTTGAATATACCTGCATGTACAGCCAACAAAAGTACTTACATTCTGAAACAGAAGTTGAAGGGTTTTGAAATACTGCTTTGTATACCCCACTTAAACTAATTATGCCTCTCAGTAATGTAACATAGCATCAGTTTAAACTTTTATATTAAAACGTACAACATCAAAACAACAGGAAAAAGTTCATTCAGATAAAAAATTTATAGAAACTATAAGTAACAATACTTCCTCTGTTAATTGTACATTCCAGAATTACAGTCTCTGTAATGTACAGGTAAACAATGTATTCTTTGTATGTACTGTATATACTTGGAGAACGAAAAGTGCCTCCAATTAATTTTGTAACTATATCACCACTAAATTGAGTAACAACTTTGCATAAAACTCATAACGTATTCCACAAACACCAGTAGACAATCCTAAGAATCTTGAGATAATGGCTGTTGCCATTATACACTCCAAATGAAACTACCCACTAACTGGCAGACTAATTTATGAATTAGTCAGCAAAATCAATTATGGATGGACCTGTTTGGTTGTCATGGTAACCTCATGTGAATTTGAAAGAAATACAGTAAATACGTCAATTCCATACTAACCCCTTTGAGGTGTATATTTATGGGGAAATAACTAGCCAACTCCCCTCTGAACTATAAATAATGTCATATAGAGACATCCATAAATCATAAATACATTAAAATTCAACAAACTCTTGACTTAACCAGTACTGTATTGGTATGTAAGACTTGGGTCTGACGTGATTAATATGCCAAAACCAGTAATAAAATTCGAGGTGGCAAACTAAATTTTTTTGTACCTGTCATCATCAATCACCCATAACCCAACATCCACTCATTCAATGTAGTGCTACCTGCTGGTGACTCTACTCGGCTTCCCGCATATCAAGAATGTATTGATCACACTTTGGGGATAGCCACAGAACCAACCTCACATCAGATACAGGAGGGATGTGACCATAATAACTGTCCCTGTAACTTAATGCTAATGAGACAGGCTGGGTTGGTGGTATCTATTGCCACACCACTAGCACGTCAGGGAGGGGAGGGCAGAGTTGGGCAGGGCAAGGTAGTGCAGAAGAAAGCAATGTAGAGTAAGGAAAGGAGGGTCGGATTGGGTGGCTGGGCAGGGGAGCAGAAGAAATGGTAAGGGAAGGGTAGGGAAGGACAGGGAAAGGCAGGATAGGGTAGGACAGGGAAGGGCAGGGTAGGGTAGGGTAGGACAAGACAAAGTAAAAGCAAGGTAGGGGAGGGTGAGGTAGGGTAGGTTTGGATAGGGCAAGGCAAGGTAAAAGCAGGGTACAGTAGGATAGGTTAAGGTAGGACAAAGCACATTAGGGGCAGGGTAGAGAAAGACAGGGTAGGACAAGGCATGTTAAGGCCTAGAAGGATAGGAGAGGGAAGGGTATGGTAAGGTATGGCAGAATAAGGCAGGGTAAGGTAAGGTAGGGCAGCATAAGGCAGGGTAAGGGAAGGGTAGGGTAACTGAAGCCTTGTTTACACCTGAAGAGTACACAGCATTATGATTCCCCCAACTCCTGCTACTGCCATAAGGTGACCAAGACTGACGCATATGTAGGGGTATACAACTCCTTTCAAAACTAACAAATAAATATGAAGGCACCTTTTTTTTCACTCTTGGTATCTTTACACTACATGAAATAGCTCTCATGGAGGTTTAAAGTAATTTCCATCAACTCTTCAGTGTAATTACATCTTTATTTTATTTTGTAAGATTATTTTACTCTGTTAAAAAAAAAAAAGAGAAAAAAAACTTATGATGAAACAGTTCTATCCTGGGGTCACTAAAATATTCTGGTTAATTACAGAGCTACGAGTATAACAAAAATTCAGTTACAACTCTTTAACAATGGATTTGGCATATCTGTCACATCAATCCCAAGAATCTCGGTTTTACATATATATTTTTCATCTAACAAAGTATCATACCATCAGACCCAACTACTCTACTTCATTACCACATTTGATAATTTCTACAAAAACTATAATATTCTCTTAAAATATATATACTGTGCTATATTACATAAACTCTCAATACCCTTAATGACATAAGAGTACATACACATTTACCTTCCATTTCACCATTACAACATTTGCTGCAGTCAAACTTATAAGTATGGATGATATTATGTTACTCAAGAGCCCCTATTAAGTCAGCTTTTTCATCTAATGTACCCTACCCTGCACTAATCTAAGCTATTCTAACCTAAGCTACACAAACACATTCTAGCCTACCCTTCTCCAGTGTAAGGCAATGTGTCCAGGCATTTTGAAATACCCAGTTAACAGATCTTGATTTCTGGCTCTTTTGTTAGCTTTTTGTGGAAGATTTTGGTTCTTTCTTTCAAGCAAGAAAAAATATCCTAACCTAACCTCTCCTAAACTAACATAAGTTAAATTATGATATTTTATATGGTAGTTTTTCATGCTTGCATTGGTTAGCCTCTTTTTAGCTGATGACTTCTTTCCAAACTGCATGGCTCTTCCTGCAGCATTTAAGTCTCCCAAAGCCCAAGATTTAACACAACATATTCTAATCTAATTTAATCCAATCTATCCTAACCTAACCTGATTAACCCAGACTAACACTACCCTAACTAATTAACTAATGTATACACTCTCTTCATTTAATCCAAGCTATCCTAACCTATCCTTTCAAATTCTCGTGTCTAAAATATACCCAGCTTTCCACATTCCACAGAGCTGAGAAATACTGCAGCTTAGCACAGACTGGTGACACTGAAATCAATTGGCACATGGTCTTACAAAAATATATGGGGTGAAATTCTTGCTATGTATAAACTGTCAATGACTTCTATACACAACATCAAGAATATGAATGAATGGATAAATATACATATTCTAATTTACAACATCAGGATTCCATTACAAGTGACATGTTCATAAAGATAACAGATGTAATGCTGAAACAAATATAAGAATGCAAATAAACAACAATGCAACTACTGTGCTATTACTGTTACTACTACTGTAATAATAATAATAATAATAATAACAGTAAATAAATAATAATAATGTGGAAATAATAAAAATTATAGTACTGTACTTAATGAAGTATTATAGGGCCAAAATTCCATGGACCAAGCAGGCTCCCTTGTAATTTTTCCTTCCCAATTTACCAGTATTTCTGCACAAGTCACATGAATATTCTTTTGCAGGATAATTTCTGTAAGCTGTATTGATATAAAGGTAACAGTAATAGCCTCTGATGAATAAGACTACTATCATGGTTCAGATTATTTGTGGGTTTGACCAATCTACTTCCCTGAGTGCATTTAACATGATACAGAAATAATGGCCAAAATAAATCACTAAGCCACTGGTGTCAGGGAGCCCCAAAGTATGTATGAATATGACCCTTAAAGTTAAATGAGAAGAATGAGATGAGGGATGTCTCTGTGAGTCCTGGGAGTCATCTAAGACTACTAACTGTAACTGTACTAATGGTAAGGAAGGCTACGGTATGTGGACGTACTATGTGGCGTCCTAGTGAAGGCTGTCACCTGCAGATGTAAACACCACACCAGTGACTACAACTGGACTTGCTGACACAGCAAATGATTGCTCTCGTCATAACCTCCAGACGTTTTGGCCAGTTCTCCTCATTTCTTAATCCCTGCACAGTTTAGGATTTTTTCCTGCTACTCCTATATGATTTGATTTAACTGAGTGAAGCACCCCAACCAATGACAGTTAACTTCAATCATAGTTAACTTGTAAATGGTGGCTGGGTTACTGCAGAATTTTCTTCTGGCTTCTGCCAGACAATTACATCCAACTGAAGTAAGCAACCCTTCCTTTGAAGACACAGGAATATTTTATGGTGACTCATGCTCCTCACAGTTTACAGATTAACTGCTTAATCCTTACCACCATAGAGGGAAAACATCTGTTACTCCTCCTGAGTACTGTGCAGAAAAGAATTAGCCTGCTCTTCCCAAGGATATGGGAAGGTTGTCAGTAATCCTGGCAAGAGGAAAATCCGTTTAATTATCTCCATCACTGACGTCTGAGCCAGAGTTGTATCCGACCTGTTCCTTCCACCACTCCCGCACCTCCCCTGACCCTGAAGCAGAACGTGGCAGCGAGGCCTTGTTGCTGCTGATGTCCACAGCTGGCCCTGGCACTACGCCTGCCCCAACTCCTGCCCCTGCCCCGACTCCACCTCCTTCACCACTCTCACTCACATCAGGCAAATTCTTCCCACTACCTGCAAAGACATGCAGAAAACAAAGGTGTGTTTATCTAATCAACCATCTTCATTATCATCATCATAATCACCATCAACACTGTCATCATCATTATCATCATCATCAATATTATCTACATCCAACAGCAACTCATCATCATCATCATCATCATCTTGAAGAATCTTTCCCACCCAATCCTGGTGTGGCAGGATCAACAAACAATGAAAGAGTTATCATCATTATCACCATCATCTCAACCTCCTTTCCCCACCTAAATCAAGGGTGAGGACAAGAAAAGAGAAGGTAAAAAGTGAGGGAACTACCAACAGCATGCCCAAATAAATCTATCTATCTATCTATTGCCAGATGCCTCAATCCCGCACGGGGTGGCCACAAACAAATCGCCTCCATGTCACTCTGTCTCCCGCCATTTCACTACCCCGCTCCCAACTCACACCCCCCCTCTCTCATGTACCTCTCCACTCCATCCCTCCATCTCATCCTCGGCTTCCCCCTCCCTCTTGCCCCCGCCACCTCACTCACATACACTCTCCTAGTCAGTTTTTCACTCCCCATCCTCTCCACATGCCCAAACCACCTTAACGTGTTTCTCCTAACGCTTCCCATCACGTCCTCAACCACACCACAATGCTCCTTCATTCCTCATTTGTTAGTCTGTCTCTCCACGTGACTCCACATGCTCCTCTCAAATAACTCATTTCCACTGCTCTCACTCTTGACTTCTGTCCTTCAAACAGGGTCCAAGCTTCACTTCCATATGTTAGAGATGGTATCACAATACTGTCATGTAACAACTTTTTCACTTCCATGCTCACTTCCCTGTTTCTTATCGCTGCTTTCAACGAACCAGCAACCTTCCTTCCCTGCTGCACTCTTTCAAGCACTTCACCCTCCAGACTTCCATCCTTACTCATAACACTACCCAACTTACTTAAATGCACTCACATTCTCCATATCCTCCCCATCCAATCTCACTGTACATTCACTGGTTTCACTTCTCTCGAAGACCATCACTTTACTCTTCCCTACATTCACCTTTAGATTCCGTTTCTTACACACTCTCCCAAACTCATCTACCAAGCCTTGCAGCTCCCCTTCATCTAACAGTATCATCTGCAAACAACAGTACAGGGAGTTTCCAAACACTGCCCTCTCTCACTAGGGCCACTCCAACATCCACTGCCCGACCTTGTATCTCTTTTATAACCCCATCCATGTACAGATTGAACAACCATGGAGACATGACACATCCTTGTTTCAATCCAACCTTCAAATGGAAAGATTCACTCAGTTTGTCATCCACACACACTGCAGCCTTAGCACCTTCATACATACTCTTCACTGCCTTCAACAACTTCCCATCCACTCCATATATTCTTAACCCCTAAACTGCGGGTTGTCACTTTCGTGACGGTCGGGTGCAATGGATCATACCGCGGGGCATCACTTCCGTGACTCTGTGTTTTTTTTAATTCACCCGGGCTTTCAGGTGGTGACTTGTTTCATCTATCAGCGCTGCCAACGTCCAACAATAGTCAGAACTGCTAATGTCATCAGTACTCCCATCCACTGTTGAAAATTTAGCCATTTTCCCCCATTCTAGACTTCCCTCCCTACCTCCCCTCCATTACCCTCTCGTGTCGTCTGCTCAGCCGCTCTGTGCTAAGTAAATCTTCCCCACTGTTTTCATCCATTGAAATGAGCCCTGTGCCTTATTCTTATACAAAATAATATATATATATATAAAAAATAAGGTAACTGATAGTGCCATACACATGGAATTGGCTAATTATCACACATCCAACCTGCACTCGTTCGCTAATTTCCCCTGCTTTTTTTTCCTGTGAAATATGCCGTATGAGCTACTCTCGTAATATAAATGTATATAAAAAAGGAAGGGAGAAGCCTGAGAAATATTCATATTCACCTGGAACTACCTAATTTATTATGTATTGTCTAGATTTCCTACGACTTATTTCTTAGCATATACATTAGCAGCTGACATTTTCAACTCTTGGCTACCGAGATATGTATTGTACATTCAGTTCCCTCTCGTCCTTCACGGTGAAATCACGTTGCAGTCGGGCCCCTCCATTTCTGCCCCATTTGCGCCCAATAAAAATGGCCCTGTGCCCTCTACCCCTACTAAACATCGTGTGGGAAGCAGTAAAGGACTGTAGATATATATAAGTGTAATAAAGTACTAGAAATAATAAAGTGTGAGTGTGTATATGAGTAAGAAATGACAGAATACCAGCGGCGAATTAGCACGAATGGGAGGCTCGTACGCGCTCGTATTTAACATTGCTTTCACAGTTTTTTTTTTGGAGTATGGATTCCAAACTACTTGGAAATCATTGAATAGTGTTTCTAGTGTTAATATCTGGCAGTGATATTTATATTATGGGAAGTCGGGAAGTGTAAAGTGGAGACTTAGTTACCCAACTTCAGAAGTCTCCACAAGTCCTACGGTAGTCGACGAGTGCTAAAAAAAAAAAATCCAGAAGAAAGCTGAAGGTATGTGCCACAAGCATATGTAATTATAATATTCTAGGACTAATAACTGATTTTTGGCAAATATTTTTAAAAAGTCAGTCGGAGAACGAATATCCCAGCGGGATGGGCACGGCGCGCCTCCAACAACCCCGCGGTTTAAGGGTTAATACTTTCCACAATCCTTGTCTATCCATCCTGTCATATGCTTTCTCCAGATCCATGAAGGCTGCATACAACTTCTTTCCCTTCTCTAGAAACTTTTCCACTAAGGATCTAAGAATGAATATCTGGTCAACACAACCTCTTCCCTTCCTAAAACCTTCTTGTTCTTCTCCAACTAATTCCTCTGTTATTTCCCTAACTCTGTCAATAAGTATCCTACCATATACTTTTCCTATTTCACTGAGAAGGCAAATGCCCCTATGATTACCACACACTGCTTTTTCCCCTTTTACTTTGCACAAATAAATATTAATACAAAACAAGTGAGTTTTTCTATCAATCCATCCATCTACTGCCTGAAGCTGCATCCTGTGAGGGGCAGCACTGACAAAAGGAACCTCAGGATTGATTGCCAGTAACATGAAATCACACACACAGTCCAAGAAAGATGAAATGTTAATACAATACACTTTACTAATTAAATATTAGTGAAATAGAACTCAAGCTATCCATCTATGTACTGCCTGATGCTGCATTATATGAGGCGTCCTTGACAAAAGGACCTCTATGTACTTCCATCCCTACATAGTAAGGGGTGAGGATGGATCCAAATGTGAAGAAAGAAAAAGCATGAAAGTAAAACATGGGAATTATAAGTCATATTCTAAATGACTAGGGGTTTCATAGTGCCTCTTCCTTATTAATTTATTCTGCACACTAGACCTCAATACCACTTGTATGCTACTGATGGACTCTATGTCAATATTACAATGATACCACCGAGAATGCTAAGGTGCATTATTTGCTTGGGAAGATGTGCTATGATGTTTCCTATCCATCTTAACATGCAACCCTAAAACAAAACCAGCTATTCATTACCAGACACCATAATCTCACCTGGAGTGGCCATAAACACATCGCCTCCACATCGCCCTGTCCTTTGCCATCTGGTTGCCCTCCCTCCAACTCACACCCTCCTCTCTTATATATCTCTCCACTCCATCCCACCATCTCATCCTTAGTCTTCTCTTCCACCTCACTCACATACACTCTTCTAGTCAGTCTCTCCTTCTCCATCTTCTCCACATGGCAAAACCATCTCAAAGCATTTCTCTTAATGCTTTCAATCACATCCACATCAACATCACCAAAACAAAAACTGCCCTGTATTCAGAGTGCCCCACCTTGTGACCTAGCCTTCCTGGTCTTGGGGTCGTGGTGGCGGGGGTGTTTGTCCCCAGGGCGCCCCATGCCAGCGTCTACAGGGGTGGCCGGGACAAGGAATTTGTTACGCCCCGCCTCTCGAATGCTGGTGAGGGAGTCTGTCCGGGGCAGCATGACAACACCTTGCTTTCGTCGCCGCTCACCTTCCTGTGTGGGTGAGAGGGAGGGTGTTATGTAGGTAGGTAGGTGAGTAAATAGACTGGCAGGTAGGTAGGTATTGTAGGTAGGTAAGCAGATAGACTGGCAGACATGTAGGTAGTGTAGGTAGGTGAGCAGACAGACAAGTAGGTAGGCAGCCAAGTTAGTACAGTTAGTTGTGGCTGCATGATATTCAATAAATCTTAGTTGTGAAGTTGGAATGAGTCTCCAGGGCGACTGTATTTTTTAAAACTCTAATTTGGCCCAGATCTTCAACCTATTATAGCTTGTTTTACATACCAGTAACACAAAGGCAGAAAAAGACACTACTGTGGCTATACATTCTTTTCATAGCATTTCTTCATGACAAGCATCATATTTCAATGCCAAAGTAGTATGCATTCTTACAATTCACTCTTCATGGAGGGATGGTAATTTTAGGTGAAATTAGTGTAAACGAGAGTAGAGTCAAATGCACCTTCACTCTGACTACATTTAGCCATCAAATGAGCTGATAGGGGTTGAAGATCTCTGTCAGGTGAAAACATACTGACCATACATACCTTGGTCACTTTAACATCAGGCTCCTTCTCTTTGTCTTGTGCCTGGCCTCGCCGGTCCTCGTACATCCCAGGCACCAGCGGCTCATTTGTCTCTCGTAATCGCGCCAGGAGTGACGTCTGTTCCTTTTGCTGTGGGGCGATGGACCAAGGTTGGGCTGGCAACCACTACAAAGTTACAAATGCCTTCACTTTCAGTTAGGTGTGTATATACATAGTTGTATGGACTACAAGTGATGTGAAGGTTAATGAACAGTGCACCATACAGAACAGTACTGTACAGCAATATAATGTAAATGGAAGTGTACCATACACAACCTTGGATTGTGTGAAAGCAGATGAACTGAGTGTTTGTTTAATCACAAATGAGGGGCTGAGTTGCTTAGGAGATCAAGTGCCAAAAAAAAAAAAAAAAAAAAAAAAAAAAAAGAGAAAACTGCCCTCAAAGTTTCTTGACTTTCAAAATGCCATATCTCGGGATTCATAAAAAGTATCCAGTTCAATTTGATATTGAAGTGTAGACTGAAGTCGTGTTTAACTACATAAAGTACTAAATTTAGTGTAAGTGAGGGCAGTCCTCTCTGTTGTTTATATCTGGCACTTGATCTCCTCTGCGACTAAGTGCCTCAAATGCTGTGCTGCAGTAAAGAAAAGAAAAAATAAATGTGCTCCAACATCCCTATTTACATGTAGGCCTATCACATGACACATGGTGCATGAAAAGCAATTACTTTCTTAATTAGCTAGTTTTACTTTTTAATTACTAAACCTGTACTATTAATACAAATATTACTAATACCCAGCAATGTACTACAGTCATGATCACCATCACTGCAAGCCTAGAGCCATTAACACCACCTCGACCACTACTACTTACAGCCCTGATCCGCTTGAGGCAGTTGTCAAGCCATGAACGTATGGTCTGCTTAGCCACCTCTTCCTCGATAATGTACTCCAGTTCCTCTCTTGCCATCAGCTCCTCCAGTTGTAGTGACTTGCGAATGTCAACACTTCGGTACGACAACATGCTGGCGGCAGGTTGTGGTAGTTTGAGGAGAGGTTTGATGATGATGATGATAATGATACCATAATAATTATGGAGGGGCTAAGATTGGAATAATGGACAATGATTATCCTCCTCATCACCTTATATTCTCTCTTCCCACCCAGGATTGAGTGAGGTGGGGTTCAGAAAACAAGTACAGAAAAATGAATGACAGAGGGAGAACTTGTCACAGCGTACCCACTGCAATAGGCCACACACTCATTCACTCACTATTTAAGCCACTGGAAACCTGACTTCATCCCAAAGGCATGATCATCTGCACATACTTAAGGGAAAACAGAAGCTGGAATACTGAAATATTGAAGTTAACAAGCTCTCACCATAATCTACAGACCAATGTAGAGTGGCTGGTAAACAGCACTCCACTAACAACTCAACTATTAATATCTTCTGTGTCATGGGGATGGCTTAGTCTGTTGGTGGGGACTTGGGAGTAGGAAATGAATAAATGATGCAGGAGAGACAATAATAGTGGTGACAGAGCCATCCCTGCAATACACAAGCATTCACCAGGCAGAGTGGAAGAGGAGCATTGTATATGTGTCACCCTGTAAACAGATAAGGCTGGGAAACTAACTTGAGTACATCATGGAAGGTTACGTCATCACCATTATGCAGACGCTCCAGCTCGTAGCACATGTGTTTGAACAGCAGGCGGTCCTTCTCAGGGTCTACCTCAAGCCGACCTTTTAACAGCCGCAGGATGAACTTCACCTGTATCCACAAAATTACATCCATCAAGGCCCTACCCAGCATTTTTCACTGCAGGTAAATAAAATCCATCTAGAGTATTTACACAACAGCATTAATACCTACACAGGAGAAAATGTCTGCACATTTGTAGCTGTTACCAGCACATGAAAAAAAATCACCTACAGTATTATATAGTTTATAGTTAAGAACCATGTTGGTCTAGTGGATACAACACAACAGTCACGGCAATAACCTAGCACTGTGTGTGCAATTAAACCCTTTGAGAGGAACAGGTATTTTCAGTCATATAAAGCCATCAAGGGGTGTAGTTGGTGATACACCCATAAATGTACTGTACAGGAGCAAAGGAGGTAATATGGAACTGGCTGTCAATGTTTTATGCTTAGACATTAAAACATTTGTAATCCTTCCTTTCAGATTCCTTGTTTTCATTCAAATCTGCTCCACCCCTTTCACTGAAAACATTAAGCTTCTCATGAATTTTTCCATTTTTTTCATCCCATACCCACCCTTCTGGCTACCCTCTCAACCACCAGCTACACCCACCTTCCTGACAGGTATAACACCGCGCTGGTTGACGTCAACGATGTTCCAAGTGTTCTGGAAGTTGCGGATGTCGGCATAGGACAGCAAGGCATCCTCCTCATTAGAGTAGAACAATGAGAAGTTCTCCATGATGATAGCTGCACACACACAAACAGGAAGAGATCAGTTAGGCCACAAAGCCTCAAAATAGGGGGCTGTTTTCTAAGTGGCATAGCATCTGTTCCTCAGCGATTTAATTGTATATTTGGCATAGTTAGCATCAATAACATACAGGAGGATACTGAGGTAAAATGTACTGTACAAATCACTAAGGAAGAAGTGCTAAGAAATCTCCAAAGCCTAGGTATTATGGTTATGGTCTTCTTTGCAACAAACAGTAACAAAAAAAATCATAAGATCTGTTGTTCTTGGCTTTCCATGGTTGTTCTTTGCTTTCCATGGTACTCCTGCCCTTTTTAGCTCCTTTAATGCAGTGACAGTTTTCTTATTTCATTCAGGTATCACCAAACACGGATATCCAGTTTAAGGGAGCCACATGGATAAGGTTACTGATGTCTTTTATGACAAGCAGGGAATACATAGATAACATTTTTCCTTTTTCCCTATTCTATGGTATAAAATAAAACAAACACAACTTACACTACCTACCTTCACTGATACATTGAATGGCTGATAACAGTATGATGGTATCAAGCACAGAAGACGATGACAATTTTTGTAACTGCGATGATATGATCATACTGGTAAAGATGATGACAATGATGATAATGACAAAACATGATTTTTAAAAAATAAAAATAAAAAGCTGAACCCTTAATACTCAGAGAACGGAATCACTATTTTACTCTGGATAATGAAAGACAATTTTACTTGCCACTGAGGGGAAAAAATAAATAATAAAGAGCCTAAACACTTGGGAACAATACTGTATCTCTAGCTGGGATACCTCCTAAAGACTGAAAGTAAAAACATCCACCCAACTCACCCACAAGAAGGTTAAGGACGATGTATGTGATAATAACATAAAAAGAGCAGAAGAAGATGAGTGATCCGGTGAAATTCCCACAGTCGGTCTCCCAGTAGTTGGCCTGATTACCCAGTGTACAGAAGGGTGGCGCCACCATACAATCATGCATGATTTTGTTCCAATCCTCCCCAGTTACAATGCGGAATAGGAGTGTGATGCCGTTGGTAGCAGTCTGGAAGTTGGCTTGTCTGTTGGTGGTGATATGGGGAGATTAGTAATGGGTAACTAAAGGGTGGGAAGAGGATAAGAAGGGAGGGAAGGGAAGGTAAATATGAGAGAAGATTAGTGTGACATTAGGTGATTAGCGTGGGGGAGAAACTAGAAGGAATGGGAGGTAAATATTGGAGAGCTAATGAGGAAAGGGTACAAAATATGAAAGAGAGACTGGCAAAATGAGGAGGAAAATATGGGAGATTAGTGAGACAGAAATTAGTACAGGAATGAAAGGAAAGATATGTATGCACACATTACATTTAAACATTTTGAAGGGTAGATATCTCTTGCAGCATCCCTATTAGTCTAATTCTCTTAATCCTCGAGTTCCTATAAGGATTTTACCTCACATTTCCCTTGGTCTATCTGGAAAGAATTTCCATTCCATGTTCAGACTTGTGAAAAGATTTGCCCAGTTACTATCATATAGTATCTGTTGCAATTTGCAGACATTAT
This sequence comes from Birgus latro, assembly GCA_018397915.1. Taxonomy (NCBI): domain Eukaryota; kingdom Metazoa; phylum Arthropoda; class Malacostraca; order Decapoda; family Coenobitidae; genus Birgus; species Birgus latro. Next base: position 22,087 of record JAGKTI010001172.1, read on the forward strand.
CCCCTAAATGGTAGAGTTTCACCACAGTTGGTTTGATTTACCTCACAGAAGTGGGACATTCCCACATCTTGAATACTAAGCTGTGGTTATATGAGATTCAATGAGATTTGGTTATGAAGTAGAAATTAGTCAGTCTCTTTTAGAGACAAAACAATCCTATAATCTGACTACACCTGGCAATAAACTAAGCTGTATGAGGCAGGGGATTTTTATCGTTAAATTAAAACACTATACTATGCAGCATTACACTTCTCAACCATGATGCATACTATGGAATACTGAAACCTCACCTTCCAATGCCTTCTCCATACTTGACAGTTCCAAACAGTATACATCCAGCCAATGCATAGGATAGGATGAGCAGAAACATTCCCATGATGATGAAGAAACTCTTGTACACAGACACTCCTACTGTCAGCATCAGCATCTTGAGTGTTGCATGCTTGCCCGTGATGGTGAAGAAGCGTAGGATGATCACCATGAACCCAAACATGTGCGATTTGTCTGTCTGTTGGTGAGTTGGGGATCGCAAGATTAATGATGTGTGATACAGAGGTTCAGTTTCTATCTTTCTCTAATTCACTTCTCTTTCTCTCTCTCTCTCACCCACCTGTATAGTATAGTTGAGTATGATCCAGATAACCCCCAGCACAGTAACAAATAAGTCATATCGATTCCTCCTGCTCTGCCAATACCCTCGTGGTGTGAACGCAATTAACTTCATAACAACCTCCGCCACAAACACCAGGTTCAGGAGCGATGAAACGACTGCTAATGACCTCGTTGGCTCCTCCTCTTTGTTCCACTGCCGGCATAAGGTATGAATGTGTTAAAGGACTGATGTATGCTTATAATAATCAGATGTTTTGAGACGAGTACAAAGCTTTCAATAAACATCTCTCTCTCTCTCTTTCTCTTCTGCTATTACTGTTAACATTCTACAAAACCTAAACATATGTATTTCTGACAAATTTCAAATTATTAACATCTAGCAAACTTGGGCACCCTTCATTATAATGATCTTTTTTATTTAATCCTTGCAACTGCCACAATATCTAATTTGATTTATGGGGGACTTCTCAATTGCTGTTGCCTTCTCCTGCAGTCCACCATTCTCCTTCAGGGGGATAGGGAGGGAACTGAGGGACATTTGTATGACTAAAGCTACTTCATGAAAGTCTTCCTCTGTAGCACCAAACTGAGTCCTGCAAACTTTAATAAATACTGAATTTTATTTCTGATAAATCCATAACTAGTACTAACTGCAACACAGAGAAGACTGCTGTTGATGATGACGGAGACGGCCACAAAGCGCTTAAAGTAGATGTTCTGTGTGATGTCATATATGAAGGCACGGAAAGCCCTGCCATCTGGACGAGGAGGCAAGTGCAGAGGCTGGGCAATTTTCAATCTCTTCTTCAGATCACACCTGTTGATAGAGATACTTATAAATGCAGTAATGTTTTATCTATACAGTACCTATTTGTCTATGTACAATATCTATGTATGTATTGTATATAACTACCTATCTGTCCAGTTATCCACCAGTGCTGTAATTGATGTAAATACCTGTATTACGTTACTGTTTCATGTTATCTATCATTTTGTATAACCATTAGCACCTTAAGTAATGCAGAAATGTACTGTTGAAAATACATGCACAAGTTGCACTACTCACCACCTCCTCTGGTCAACAGTCAGCAGTGCAGTACCCTTGTTCTCAGAGTAGTTTGCAATCACCACACCCACAAAGAGTGTCAGCCCAATCATACACCCCAGGAATACGAAGATGTGGATGTATACAGTTGATGCCTGCGAGAAGCAATGCATTTTTACTTAACTTACTTTATTAGTTCCTTGGGGTATGCCTTAAAGGTGGTTCCTTGTTTCCCAGAACACAAATGACATTCCTCCCCCTCCTCCTCAATATAATCACATTACTGTATAATCATTATCACTGTGAGACTTATCATCATCTACAGGTTGGGTGATACAAGTGTATATATATCAAATGGAGCAATGCATTAACCAATATTTATTCTATTTATTCTTTGGATGCCTGACAATGCTGTCCTTCCTATAAAACTATCCACAGCAATTAGAATTATCAATTAAATACTTTTGTCAGCAAGGTACTCTTGACAGACCTTATATTTTCTAAGCATATATTCTAAGCAGTATTCATACATAATACACAGTAACCATTTCCTCTTCTTGCTGTAGTGCTAAGCTCACATGGCATCGTCTAAATAAACTGTGCCCTACTACTATAATGGTATGTCACAATCAATTTAAGAAATTTACCCAAATGCCTGATGGAGAAACAGTTGTATAATGACTGATTTGTTTGCTAATATGTTTACTCCGGAATGTCAGAAACTTTTTAAATGATACAAACGATATAATATGAATTACTTGAAAAATACGCTGATGATCCTCCCTAATTAATATTTTGGTTCTCCTCAGACACAGTCACGATCCAGGCACTCCATTATTTACTATACTTTCTTACCTTTTAACCCTTTCACACTACTAATATCTTTTATATTTTTCATCTACACACTTCTTCATTCAGCTCAATAGATACTTTTGCAACTGAAAGAGATAGGTACAACTTACATTAACTACTGAGCAAGAATGAAATAATAATGGCATCCTCAGGCTGAAAGGAGGTTTACCATAAGCAAAAGTCTGCAGTCTCTAGTCTTTAACATGTTACCAAATGAATGCTGTGGTTCACCTTATGACAGCCCTTCATGCTGCAAGAGTGAGAGGAAGTTGAGGATTTGAGTTTGGGACAAGATAATTAATTAACCAGACATAGGTGGACTGGTGGAGCCACTGAATTGTGATTCAAATATAATTATACCTGTGTCCTGTAGTTAGTAGACATGAAATAAAATAATGAAACTTTTAATATAATACATTTGTATCATATGCCTCAACAAAAAACACAAACTTCTATACTTTTCTCTACACTTTACACACTCCTTACAAAGCCTGAAATAATGAAAGGAGTTCTGTGGCTCAATTTGTATTCTTTTTAATACAACTGAGACTCAAAATAACAAATAATGCCACAAACTTTTTTATTTTATTTTATTTATGTTTCTTTGCATAAACAAAACAAAACAAAAAGCAATTCATTTGTGGCTATCCCTTCCAGGATTAAAGTGAGTGGGTATAGACAGACTGCCATCACCACAAAACCTGGAATAAAAGAAGCTCATAACCTGCTATGTATTAATTATAACACCTGTCACACTCAAAATGTCTCAAACTTTACCACAAATTTTTACATCTTTCCATATTCTGCAACTCTTTCAACACATAATCTGAAACAACACATTATTTCATAACCCACAATGCAAAAACTTTTCATACAATTTGACATGCCTCTGCTACTAACTCACATTTCAATACAACTTCCACATACTTCTCCAAGTCATACTTTCTGATACATAAAATATCAACTACAACCTAAACAGAACTTTGATTATCCAGAACTAATAATTCATGGTGGATCAAGGGCAATGGAAGATAACTGCCATCCATCCATCATCCAATCCAGTATTTAATTGTCTCGTCAGGGGCATAAGGATCTGGTGCTATGTTACACACTCCGGATATTGAAGGCAAGATTTGTCGTTATCATGAGCAGCAAGCTGTAAACACCAATTATCTAGTTATCCTAAGCATTAGATACCTCATGGTCTAGCAGGTTACGGTGCTCAATCTAGACCTGGGGTGTGAAGGTCTATTTCCAAGAAGTGGTTGGGGTAAACTGTTCACAAAATGCTGCTCTGGGGTTGGCAACAGGTCACCCTTGCTTTAAGTGTATGGGGTAACCTAATCCCAGGCCCCTATGCTATTGATGAGGCAAACAGTACTGAATTAGAAGACTGATGGCTGGATGGTGACTGGATAAACAGAGCTCCAATATACATCATACACTGACCATGATGAAGGGAGAAAAAAAAAAAAGTACAGTCAATCCTTCACCATGACATACAGTAACGAAACTCAATGCTCAGGTCCACAATACACCAAGACATACAACAGCTCAATGCAGGTTCGTCATGCTAACCACAATGCTTGAAATATGGTATAACAACATCCCTGCTCTCGATCTACATGGAAAAACAGATACCAGTACAGTAAAATATAAATAAGGCAGACACATGATGTGATGAAAGTACAAAATGCAAGGATATACAGAAAAAAATAAAGATCTTGGTAAACACAAAAAGAAATGAGGCAAAGAAAGTAAGATAAGGCTTTACATAGACAGAGAAAGAAGCACTGAAATACACACTGAGTGGGTCATGAAGAGAACAAGAATTAAGTAAGATATACAGAGAAAACAGAAAAAATAAGGGAGGGGGGTCAAAGAATACCATTATTTCAGTTAAGGATGTTCACCAGAAAAATAACAAGACTATGGTACCTAGCTCACACATCTGCTTAGAAACAAAAAATCAACAGGTAGAACAAATAATTATGTAAAACTGAACTACCCAGCACCACAGTCAACAACCATGCACAGCCTGTTTAAATAGAAAAAAAAAAATCACAAAGTCTGACGACAAAGAGAAAGAAACATGGATGACTACCAAGACTTCCCCAGCACCATGATGACAACCATGCACAGCCCTGAGTGAACACATTTATTGCAGGAATACTTCAACAATGAAAACAACAATACTAACTACACAGCACAATGCAACTACAGTGCAAGGGGGCATCACATCATCATACCTTTTTTTTTTTTTTAACTTACTGTCAGGGCACTATCCAATTAACCAACACCTCCATCTCTTAATGAATAAGCTAATTGAGGACAAAATGTACTCTGAGCTTTGAACAACAAATACGTTTTCATTAACAGTTAAGTTGATTACTATGCAATATAAGCAAATCTTGCAGTATGAGAAAGTAGCAGCCAGCCTGTAACAAAACTGTGATACCCCCTTAAAACATCATCATCATCACCACAACACTGCAACACTAAACATCACAGATAACTGTTATTCTCATGTATTTCCTCCCATCAGTTAATTTCTGCAAGAAGCACATTATTTCCTCTTGTATGTTATTCATTCAAAATATGTTGAGTGAAAAATAATATGAAAGAGTAAAATGAAGCTGAATTGCAGAATAAAGTGGCAAGGAAGAAAATCTAGGAACCTCTAAAGCCCATGATAATATGACTCACTGACAGTTATGACAGGCTTACTACTGCAGTTAAGTGGTTGTAAATTATAGCTTTCATCCAATACATTAAAAATCCCTCCATAATCTGACATCACCCAACTCACTTTCCACTTAATTTTGAAAAACATAATAAAACAATGAACAACATAATCCATCTACCCCAAATACAGTATTAAATGGACTTCTGCAGGTGCATATGTCCTTATAATGCACAGGTTATATCCTCTGACTATCATATAGTGATACTAAAAATCCTAAACTTTCTCACAGTCATTCCCCACCCTCACTACTCTCACATCTGTTCTTATTTTCTCACTCCTTGTTTCCCCAGTCATAAATAACTAATCTGGTACCTGTCAAAACTGATACATCACAGATCTGTTATCTCACTAAGTCACTTTTGGCACATAGAGTGCAGTGTAAAGTGGCAAGACAGGACACAGAACATCTCCAAAGAGTTTAAATACTATTTTTCTTGCCACCTGGTTTTGGTCATTCCCATTCCAAATTTGTACTATACCAATACTGTATCCAGAACCGAAGTAGTAAGCCGTCAGACACCAGCAACATGCAACACTGACAAGATAATCAGCTGGTGAGAGCTCTACTGTGACAACATGCACCTCACCACCACCGATGCTAAACACGACATCAACACTATTCCAGCTGGCCCAAACTTACAATGCCAAGACGAATCTTGAGCACATCTCGAATGTCAAGCCATCCCTTGAATGACAGTACCTCAAACAAGGCCAGCATCGCACTGCCTATGTTGTCAAAGTTGAAACGGCGTGGGTTGGCCCTGTGTTACAGGGATGTGAAGTTAATATGAGACAGTGACTGGTAGGAAGGTCAACCTGTGATACGATTACATAGGGGACATGAGTGAAATGGGATGCAGGAGATGAAAGTGAAGGGGAGGCAGAGCAAGGATGTAAGAGAGGAAAGGAACAGAGAGTGACAGTGTTGGAAATGGGAAGATAAAGGAAGAAAGTAAGAGAAGAAAGGAGAGAGGAAGAGTGTGTGGAAGAAAATGGAGAAATGGTTGTGTAAATTAGTGGAAGAGAGGGTAGGATAGGTAGGTAGATGGGATGATGAAAAAGTAATTTAAGGATAGCTGAAAGTAAAACCCAAAAGTAAAGATTAAGAGAGGCTACCAGACAGATTAAAACAAATGCAAGACATTTCATTATACAGTATATAATAGTTACCTGTCTTCACTCCCCCCCTCCTCCCCAACTCACCATACACGAGGGACCAACATGGCAGGATGCTTCTCATCATCCTTCAGCTCCAATTTCATCTTAGTTACGAATATATTCCGCACAAACACCCCAACACAATCCTTCCGCTCCGTGATGGTCTCATCATTGCAGCGGGCCAGGGAACCACCATACCTCTGAACCCCATAGCTTGCGAAGACGAAGAGCAACACAATAAGCAGCACTGATACCTGTCAGGGAATAGCCAGATAATTAACCACTTCTGTTTATAGTCATTGTCATCATCACCATCATCATCTACTTAGACCTCTTTTCCCACCCATGGGTTGGTGAGGTAGGGTCCCGAACAGGGATGGCGAGAGGAGTTTATGACTGGAGGGGTGGAAAGGTAACCTAGCTCCTAACCATCTAGCTCTGTGTTAGTATTATATTTGACTTACTAATGTGGATTATAAAAATGACAAAAAAATTATTAACTGTGCTTTTGGAACATTTACTTACTGGTACTGAGGATGAAAGGAAACTAAAGTGTTTAAATAGCATCCATCCATCATCCAATCCTACACTGCCCCATGAGGAGCATAGTAGCCCTGGTCTAGGCAAGTTGGTCCTGACATTTAAGATGAGAATGACTAGCCTCACTCGTCCCTGAATGGCATTACGTGAGCAATAACCCCAACACCCCTTGAATATAAACCTTCAATGGCTCAATCCAACTGGAGCACTGCAATTACCCATTAAACCACCAGGCGCCTTAATTTGGTTATGTGGTTACCACCCAGCATAGTAAATGGTTTCCTGGTGTACAGGAAGCCATGTGGCTTGTCACTCAGTGTAGAGTCACCCACAGGCAGAAGGAAGTGGAATGCATGAAGGAAAGACAGACAGAAGAGGGAGTGTGAGGTCACCCGCAGGCAGAAGGAAGAGGAAAGAATGAAGGAAAGAAAGACACAAAAGGAAGAAAGGAAGGGAGGAAAGGGCAGACACAAAATTTTCAATTTTTGCTGTTATAGAATTTGGGATGGCATATTTCAAGCTTTCACCTACTCATTTTTAGCCTTTTTTTTTTTTTTTATGTCTTATGCTATGTTTCTACTGGCACCACACAAAAATCATTAATACTGATTACTGATATAGCTGTTACATTCCGTAAAGACATTAATAATTCCCATAAAGTTTCATAAAGTAAAAAAATTTCCTGTTAGAGCTGAAGTTAAGCACAACCTAACTAATCTTCAGTTCACTGAGTGATAAGCATAAATTATTTATGGCAAGGCAGTTAATGGCGGTCAATGTGGATTTTATCTGTTGAATGGATTAAACTCCTGGCATCATTATTTGCTGCACAAGCAACTTGCTTCCTTTTTTAACCAACTATGTGAATATTTGACCAACCAACCCTGAGCCATGCACTGGGGAGGGGGGGGGGTGACCTCCAACCCTCCAAACTAGGCCATCCCTGGTCTAAAAAGCAAGAAAAAACCTGATAAAAAGAGTTTAAAGACAGTCCTTATTAAAATTAGGGGTTAAAATGGGGTGCTTCAAAACATTATTGCCAATGGGCTCTAATGGCAGTACTGTACTCAATACAGTACAAATATTACAGAAACAGATACAAGCAGTCTGCATTATACGACAAAGATGTTTGAAAGTACTACACTTCCCATACAACTGGTAGCTAGCTACTGAAAGCTGGGACACTGATACCTTAAGTTGGGAGAAACAGGTAAATGAGTTTTTTATAAATGGAAATGTGCAGGCAATTTTTCTGTTTCACTATGGAATTAACAACAACAAAAATAACACCAAATAAGTCAACTTATCATAAGCATTTACTGTAGACAAATAAAAAAAAAAGTGATGAATAAATTAACTCCAAAATAAAATGCATATTCACAAGGGTTATAAAAAAAAATAAAATAAAATAAAAAGTATACTAACTAGCAAAATCTCCTTGAATCCCTTGCAGAGCTCCGAGACGACCCTGCGCATGTGAGGCACCAGATTGAAGATGCGGAGCGGGCGGAGGCAGCGCAGGATGAGTAACAGCTGAGCACCTGATTGTGGAGGCACATGTTGTGGCATCCAGCATGAGAAAACCAGTGACACCTGTAAACACACCTTGTTAAAAAACAGAGATTCCATAACTGTACACACACACACATTAAAGCTGTACACACACAAACTGTACACACAAAAAGCTTCTTGGGGACTTACCTCATGCACAGAATCTCTTACTTATATGCACACCCACATCAACAAAGTGTAATAACTGAAATAAAACTGAATAAATTAATTACTGTTCTGGCCAAGATTCAAACTCAGGCCCTCGAGCTTGTATCGCAAGCACATTACCACTGAGTCAAAGAGAGGATCCCCACCTTCCCTTTGGGCAATGCAGGCTTTTATACACCATTACATCACTCTTTTCTCTCCCTAGTGATTAATTTGGTCAGTTTCGCTCTCCCGCATGGTAGAGTAGCATTGGAGGCCACCACCGGGATGTAAGGCTGTCAACACGACATATGACCCTCATGGCCCTTACCTCACATCCCACACCGCTGCCAACCAATGTAATAACTGAAATGAAACTGAATAAATTAATCACTGTTCTGGCCGAGATTCGTTCTCAGGCCCTCGCTTACCACTGTGCCAAAGAGAGGATCCCCCCTTTGCCTCTGGACAACACGGGCTTTTATACATCCCATTACAAAAGCAAGTTTTAATACCCACGAATAAAGTAAAAGATGGGGACAGGTCAATTTTTCAGTGACTAAAACAGGTGTTCATCACCCTACAGATCAGCTGCCTTTTACAATCCAAGAACATGGCTTATATCGTTAAAAAGGAGGTGCCTACCTCTGAGTGCAAAATGACCGGTACAATACTCTAAGAACAGACTGTATACACACACACACACACACACACACACACAAACACACACACACATACACACAAAGGTTGCCAATACTTACAACTGCAGTATTATTATTTCTCATACCCACACAAAATTAACTAGAATTACCCTGAATAAAATCCTGAAGTCTATCTGCACCAATGAAATATGTTATTATACTGAAAGGGTTAACCTAACAGAGGAATAAACAGGCCTGAAAGACTTACAAGCAGAGTATGAATAAACAGAGCCAAACACTTACAGTAAAGATAAACAGGTCAAGTATGCCAGCCATGTCCCTGATGAGAGCCTTTGGGGTGAAGAGCAGACCATCTGCCAAGATCTTCAGACCCAGCTCGATGCTCATGAACACCACAAATGCGTACTCTGCAATCTAGAGTGTGAGAGAGAACAAAAAGGTAATGAGATGCTTGTTATTACTCTCATCATCATTACCATCATCACAATTGTAGCCATCATCATAAATGACACTAGTATCATTGTCACTGTTTGCATTTACTTTTCACTTTCTGCTGCCATAACCATCATCATTACTTCTATCTACACTACATTTATCATTCATCATCATCATCATCACCTCCAACTCCAACTAGGTCTATCATCCATCCTTGCCTTTTATCATCCTTACCTACTGTGCATCTACCCTTACCAATCCACAACCCACCTGCAACCATGGCTGGTTTGTGATGCGATACTCTGCCGTCTCCATCATGAGTGCAATGCAAGAAAGGGTTGTCACCAGGATCATCACCCAGTCTAGGTATGTCACAAGTCCAAGCAGGTTACTGGTGCAAGGGAAATTTGGACCATAAGAAAATAATATAACTGCAGTAGGAGGCTTTCTGGCAAATCTTTCTTCCTCATCTCCAATTTTGACATAAGTATGCAGATAATATACAAGAGAATGTTTATCATCATTACCATCCAGACCCTCCTTCCCACTTAAAAGATGGAGTGAGGTGGGACCCAGAAACAAGGAAAAGAACTATCAATAGCATATCCAGTGACATGGGCCACACAATCATTCACACACCATTTAAGCCCATGAAATGGCTCAGTGGGTTAGAGCGCTCCGCTCTGGCCGTAGGGTCGGAGGATCGAATCCACCCAAGGGTCATTGGTAGACATCAGGAAGGGCATCCGGTCATAAAATGCTACACGCTCCAATCCAAAAAGGCCGACGCATGCAAGCATGTTGCAGCCTTCAAAAACGAAACAAAACGAAATCCTGGCTCCACAACATATGCTTAACTACATGCACATATGAAGCCTTGGGAGTCACAAGAATGAATCAACCATAACCCAGTGTAGAGATACATGAGGTTAAAGGTGTGTTGTCTTCTATTCCATGAGTCAGTAATTAACCATGCAATTTACTGATGAACTGGGACCCCAATAATACGAACTTAGCCTAAAAACATATTCAGTGTACCACCTAGCTAATGTCTTATAATATAAAACTAAAAAAACCCATGGTTGTTAGACTTGCTCTTGTCTCTGAGGACCTCTGATTTTATGAACTTTTCTTTATATATGTATTGGCCAATTAGAGTATATATATAAAACTGTATATACAGTATGTATACCTGTATATATATATATATATATATATATATATATATACATAAAGCTTGAAATAAAAGGTTAACTGATGCCCTTCATGCAGTGTACATAGGCCAGATAGTCAAAAACAAACACACACACACACACACAAAACAGTACTAGAAAAATACAAAATAGGTTGCTTACTGTAGACGCTTGTACTTAATCTTGCGTTCCTTGCCCGTGATGGGATCCTTGTGTGATGTGTCGTAGCGTGAGTACACCACCAGCTGACACACACGTCGGAACCGACTCTCACGACCCACTGCAAACAGGGGTGTGTCGAAGTACGGGTGGTTCTCACGCAGGTCTTCCTCTCTCTGGTTCCTGTGCATGGTATGGGGTTGTTGGATATGATTTAGCTTTGTGGATAATCAATTGTCTAAGCTGTCTGCCTGTTTATTATTCTTTCTATTGTTATAATCTTTATATTTATCTACTTATCTAGCTGTCTGTTTATGGTTTAGGACTGGTGGTTTAGATTAGCCCTTTGAGTTTAAGGATATACACTGTCTAATTTGTCTCACTATTTAACTGTCTTTCTATCCATATTCACTATCACCTTTCTATTTATCTAACTTGCCTTGCTGTCTGTTTACCTACCTGTTCATCTATCAATCTTTTATCTAACTGTAGCTCTACATACAGACATACAAACATGCATATACTTTGTAAGGTATGATATATGACTGTATGGGCCAGCCTTTTTTTACCTGTTGGCCCTTGGTCTATTTGCAGCAACTGTTTCCTCCATGATCAGATCTACACAGCACTTCACCACTCCAATTTAGCTGTCTATTCAAATATCTATCAATTTATCTGTCTCTCAATACCTATCTATCTATCTATCTATCTGCACTTCACCCAAATGTACCTGCTTATTTATCTCTATTTACTTACCTATCTATCTATCCATTCAACTGCATTTTAGGTATCAGTTTATATGTCTTCCCATCCATCTAATTTATTGCCCAGTTCCCACCCACCTCACCTTCCCTCCCCTTACCTCTTCATCTCTGCCTGCTGCCGTTTAGCCTGCAGCATCTTGATATCGAGGTCTTGTGGTTTGCGACTGGCAGAGGTGCGGTTCATGGCTCCGATATCACCATTTTCTTTGAGGTGGTCATAGTTCTGTTGTTTCACCTTAACTGACCCACGCATGCTTCTCCGAATGGACCTGAGAGACGAAGCAGGAGAATACATTATCAAACTCGTCGCTATCATTATCATCATCTCTAGTGTGTTGCTCCCTTCTGGCAAGGGAGCAACTTTCTGACAGGATATGGCTATCGCAGTTTGGGAAGATGATGGAACCAAATACAGCACTACCACGAAAAAAAAGGGGCATAAGCTGATTACATCCCAGCATGTGTTTGTATGTGGTGTAGATTTTATCATTTGTATTGTACTGGGTGGGTAGACTGAAAGTACATTACAGTACTTTAAAAATGGATACTTACTTGTTCTCCAGACGGACAAGATGTTTGTTGGAGAATGTAGGCTGTGAGTGGATGCCCTTGCCTGGTAGGGGGATCTGACCAGAGTCACCCAGGAGAAGACGCTGGTTGTTGGCGTCACTACAACAAGGAGGTCATGGTTTAGTGAAGGTCTCTGTTGATGGACAGTTGACTATTAAGTAGTTCTGAAAGTCTGTCTGGTTGATTACTAGTCTCTGACTAGTATAATTCAAAGTTTAGTTGCCAGGTTAAAAAAATTACTCACCAGATAAAATAATCTGATATATAGCTGTACTTCCCGAAATATACAATGAGGAAGAAAAGTCTGATAGCCCCTGGAGCATCATTTTTAAAATGGCTGATGGATGAGATGGCAATCAGAAGTAAAGGTAATGAGAATTACCAACCAGTGATTGGAATGTCATGATGATGATGACATTCAGGTCACTGATTGCTCTATTCTTCCTCTAATAAATGTGGCACAGGGAATTTAGAAACACAAAAACTAAGTATGTGCATATTATTCCTCACCATATTATATTAGACACCCCTTGTTTCTTCTTCTCGTAGTCAGCATTGCGAGGGTGTGAGAGTGGTGTCAGGAGGCGGACGGGTCGACGCTTACGGAAGGATATGGTGGCATCTTCCTCACCTCCCTCCACCCCCAGCAGTCCACCTCGACCCTTGCCAATCCCATCCTCCTCCTCCATCTCCTCCTCCACATACTGTCGCATGAAGCTCTCACGCACCTGTTACAAGGTTTTTAGAAATGCGAGAGAGGGTGGGACAAGATGCTGTTACATCAGTAAGACTGGGGTGGTGTTTTGCATTTGGGGAGGTGGGGAACCTTCTAGAAATTGAGTGTTCTGGTGTTTGCATCTGGGAGATGTGAAGAGCATTCTGGAGATTTTGGTGCGTCTTTTTATTTTCTTTCTATCTTACCTTATGAATTGGTTCTTGTCATTACCGTTGTTGTGCAGTGTTAATTACGTGCATTATTGTGTCGGAGAATGTGAGTTTTCTACTGGGCTCTTGAATGTTCAGGGCTGTACTATTGGGAGCATTTAAAAGAGACCCTCCTGCCACCAACACTGTGGAGTTTTAGTCAATTGGCCATGAGTGACTGATGAAGTGAGTTGTGTTTTTCATCAGTGGACAGTCAATGAATCAGTGCCAGAGTTACTGAGTCAAACAGTGAGATTTAATCAGCGAAGGACAGAGTAGTTAAACAGAGAGCCAGTAAGCAAGAATGTCATCCAGTGGACAAGTACCAGTAGTGGTGAGTGAAGAACAGAATTATCGTGGGAGAGAAAACTCATCATATTATAATGTTAAATCTCTTGCTACACCTTGCCAATCAAGGAAAGATACCAATTTTTGACTAACTTAGAGTGAAGAGAGTACAGTATAGCTTTCTTTAAAAAAACAATATTAATACTGCAATAATAATAATAATAATAAGACAAAATACTATACTCAAAACTCAATGAAAATTTTAAAGCATACAGAGAAATAAAAACATGAAAATTTTAAACAGTTCAAAGTTACATTAAAAAAAAAAAATGTATATACTGTACAAACCCAGAAGAAACTGGAGTTCATTTCTTGGTTCCACAATCCAACATAAATGTGGTGGAAGGTAAACTTGAAAGCTGTGGACATGAGGGGGTAAGTTAGGAAAACCTCTGAGTACAGCAACACTGGGGCAACAGAACCTTCAGAAGTAAATCATAAAACATAAAAAATAAGCTTGTTATCATTCCATCTATTAAAATAAAAATAAGCTAATAAAAACACATTAAACCAACAACACAAACAAAATACAGTATACAAGAAGAAAATATATGTCAGAAAAAGTAACCATCAGTTCTTAAAAATATATATATATATGAAGCAAATGAAAATCAACAAAAAATCAAACAAAATTAACTTAATGTATAGCAACAAAACTACATAAATTGCAGCTCCTACCAGCTAAAAGAAAGTGAGAATAAAATTATATTTTTAGTATGGGGTGCAATCCTAAAAAACACAAGACTGATCTTATACTGAAGTAGGGAACAATTAGTGGATCTGAATTTAGTTCGAACTGTCTTTTCCAATTCTCCAAATGACCCACCAACATAAGCTGCAAACATCCCTACTGATGTCAACAATGAGAGCCTCTGTAAGTACTGAGTATGAATGGTATGTACTAATGATGAAGAAGGGACATGCTGGTATGTGACACATGGGAAAACTAGGTCTCAGGGAGTAAAGTCTCTCATCTATGTTCAGATTTATATTTAAAAAAAAAGAAAAAAAAAGCTGATCCAAATAAGTTTCCATCAGATCATGCAACCAGAACTTGTTCCTACTATTCATCTCTATCTTTTCCTTCTAACTACCCAACTCATACAGCCTCCTAGACATTTTCTCCTACTCCACTCATACCTTTGGCAGGGAGAAGTCTGATGGAACCTTGTGAAGCCTGGCCATGGTGGGACGTGCAGGGAACTTCTCAAACACGCGCAGTCTGAGAGGCAATGTCTCCTGTATGCCAGCACTTTGTTCACGTGCCTTCATCTGTTTCAGCTTCTTGAAATCCTCGTCAAGTTCCAAGTTGTCCAGGATCACAGCCACAAAAAGACTCAGCACAATCTGGTGGAGAGTTGAGGTGGTGTTAGGATATGTTTTTCTGTTTGTCTACAATCTACAGGTGTTAGTTCGGTCTTGGGTTATATGTCAGCTGGTTTTTCCACTTATCTATCCATCCAGTCATTTGTACATTATACTGACTGATGTACCTGGTGCTAGAGAGGGATGCCTTCCCTTGGTGGCACAGATATAACTGGGAGAGATTTACTGTCTGGTTGTACAAATGTCCCTCATCTCCTTCCATCCAATACAAGGAGGATGGTGGACTGCCCAAGCAAGGTAATTCAGCCTGCAATCCACTGGGTTCATGTTTAATATGAACCTTGGCTACAATTATTACTTCAACTACTTCTACTATATATGTGTATATAACTGGCCTCCAATTTCTATTTTTCTCTCTACTTATCCATTCATCCATCTTCCTACTGTTACTATTCCTTTATCTAACTGAGCTACACATGAAAGTGATATCAGCACATTTAACAAGAACAAAGATATGGTAATAAAACAAGGGTGTACATGGTAGAGACTCAGGAACCACCACTTACAAAGAAGTGGTACAAGGTTGATTCTTTTAAAACTCTCCTCTTTCACTCTCTGATGGGTGATTTCTTGTGTGCCGTGGGGATGGATCGGTCAGCAATTTCAGTGTCTAAGATGTATCATTTATTAATTTCCTGCTTCCACTGCTACACCCATACCTACACCAGTAGACTGAGCCATCCCCATAACATACAAGATACCATCACACGAGTTTCTCATGGAGTACTATTAATGGACCATCCTATATGGCAACAATGAGAGTAGATGAAATATGAGAAGGGCAAAGAAATGGTACCAAGACGAGTGGCGTAGAAATATGAATTAGGATGATATAAAAACTGAGGACATAACTTCTTCTACTTCTTTTTCCTCTTCTACTTCTTTACTCTCCAGATAGATTATTTTCTGGTCAGGAGGGTTGACAGGAGGTTAGTGAGGGATGTTACAGTTATAGAAAGCGAGGAGAGCGTGCAGCAGCACAAACTACTGATTTGTGACATGGTGCTTAAAGAACAAGTGATGAGAAGGAGGACACATGTACTATTGCGGCAAAAAGTTTGTCGCCACCCTCCTCTGCCCAACCTGGGGATGTGGCACTGTTGCATTCGTGGATGTACTAGCTGCCTACTAGACATTTCTGTTCATAACATCTCATACTCTGTAATGTTCTATTTATGTTTATGATGATGCTTATATGCATACAGAAAACTTGACTGTGACATATCGAAGGATATCGAATACAGTAATTAGAAATGGCATTACTTCATAGATACCATGTAAACATACACACCATAACAAAGAGAACCTCATACTGCCTTAATTCATCGGTGTCTCGGAGATGTTAGCCCCTGCTACAGGTAGCGATGCTAATAACGCTAGTACTCGCATCCAGTGTTAACAATTTGGCCATTTCTCTGTGTTTGCCTCGCCTCCCCACCCCCTCTCCCTTACCCCCTCCCCCACCTCGCTACAGCCTGGCCGCGCAACGCAAATCTCGACCGGTATTTTCCATTTGCCTTTTCCATTGAAATGTGCCCTATGCCCTATTCTCATACTACAAAATATATAAAAAAAAGGGAAAAGGCTAACTGATACTGACACTAGACATGAAGTAGCTAATTTACCACCTGGCAACACCCCACGTGCACTTGGTCGCTGATTTTCCCTGTTCATTACTCATTGAAATGTCCCTTATGACCTACTCTCATACAAAAAAATATATAAAAAGGAGGGAAAAGGCTAAGAGATACTTCCACTGATCTGGAAGTATATTGTCTAGATTTCCTGTTATCCCCGTGGGAGGGGCACGACATGGTCCAGCCATCTCCATGGGTAAGGGGTTAAGAAACAGAGAATAACCAAAGTGAAAGAGGGAGGATATTCAAATACAGAAACAAACACAGGTGAGTGACAAAGAGGTGAGGAGAGAGAGAGAGAGACTAAAGATGGCAAAGAGAGAAAGGACAATACTGTTGGAAGAAAAAAGGAATCAAAAGGAATATCTATTTACCTATGTACCCATACCCTGATGCCTTAATTCTGGAGGGGGTGGCAGTAAACAAAGCATCTCCAAGTCACCCTGTCCTCCATCATCAAGCTGCCCTTCCTCCAACTCAAACAAAATACCTGCAGACTTACCAGAGTGACAAAAAGGTGGTACAGTATGAAGTATATGGCAACCAATGGAGCAATGTTGTCAGTGGTCTCCCTCATGGTGCGTATCATGGCCTCATCCATCACCTCCACCCAGCCCTCTTGTGTCAGAATTTGGAACATGGACATAAATGCCTGTGGAACCAATACAATGCTCTTAGTCCTGTCAATATTATGGTACAGTACAAACTCCTAAATCTGAACATCTGATTTCCAAACACCTCCATTTTCCAAATTATTCTTTTAAGCTATAGAGGGGTGTTGATCACATATCCCCATAAAATCAATGCATATTTTAAGACAAAGTTCTTTGGTTGACATGTATACGAGCAGATGATAAATTATTAATGCAAGGTACAGTACTTCATTGTATTAAGAATTCACATTGCTCTAGATTTTTTATTACATAAGTTTCTCATAGTCATTATTATGATTCTACTTTCCAAATATTTCATTGTCCATAAACCCTTTGGAACCAACTTGGGTTACCGCTTTTTTTTTTCCTCACCTAAGAATGAGGTGAGGCAGGAAACAGGAAAAAATAAAACACAATAAAGGTGTGAATGCTTAGGGTAGGTATGCAAGGCAGATCAAAAAGGACCTGGGACGAGATCATACAATGTGACCTCAGGGATGTGGAATTGAACATGGAGGCTGCTAGAGACTGAGCAGCATGGACAGCCATTATTAGGTGACCAAGGCCAACATATGCAAGCATGTTAGAGCCTTTACAAACAAAAAGAAACAGAACAAAGTAAAAGAGCTATGGTAATAAATCCCATGCCACTGAAATGGGACACACACTCATTCACTCACAACTCAAATCTCTATAATACTGACCACCATTTCACTGGAACTATGCCCTTTACATTTCATTATTAACCCCCCTCTGTAAAATTATGTCTTTATTCTCTTCATCATGGAGAACATGTTTTCACCCCTGTCTGCTTGTTTGTCTGTCTGTTAGCAGGGTTACTCAAAAAATAAGAGATATCTGGACCAAATTTGGTGGGTAGATAGCCCATGTCCCAGGGAACAACTAATTAACTTTGGGGACTGATCTGGATCGTATTAGAGATTCTGGATCCAGAAAACACTTTTTGCGAAACCTTAATTGATGATGAGAAACCCTAACCCATTATGATGAGTGGTCTGGAAATTACACTGCCCTTGTCAGAGAGATGCACTGTACTAAGTGCCCCTCTAGTTTCATCATTGTTACCTCTAGGCAACTTAATGCAGCATAAGAGAGATTTTCATATAACAAGGGTTAAAAGCATGCTCCACTAACATTTTATTATGATGATGCCTATTCCATTTTACTTTTAGTACTGCCAGTTTATCTAGGGCCAAGACCTCTCACTCAACCTCTGGACAAAGAAAGTTTTCCTAATGATGTGAACGACTGTCTGCTATCAGCTAGAGCAAAATCCCTAAGCTGTTAGATGCTATTTAGATATATTTAATATATCATCATCATTACCCTTTACCACCCTAGGGTGGTGTAAAGTAGAGTCCACTGAGCCAGAAAAAACTTGACTGAATAAGATCCTAACCAGTTTGCCCAACTTAATGCATCACATTTATACTTATTTACCACTCATGCCCACAGAATCCTGGCTCCACCTGCGAGGTTCTAAACTTATTTCACATATAGCTTCACATTCATATTCACCTATCCTATAACAATAACACAATAACTGCTAACTAAAACACCAAACCTCCATTACCAACCTGGGCAAATGTCTCAAACTTCTCATACTGTGCAATGAAACAGAAGAGCTGCATGGATATTGACGATGCAATGAGGAGGAGGCACATGGTGAACAGGATGAGGCTGCCCAGCTTCTTACCCGGACCAAAGATCTTGTAAACAAAGTCTTCCAGGATGGGTGACGCTTTGATCAGACGTACAATTCTCAACACCTGCGGGGAGGGTTGGGTTTTTACTATGATTTTACAGGCATGACAACAACTGAGCTAATACAATGAGCTGACACCTAAACTACCTTAAAATGTACTGAACCGGCACCCAATCTACCCTAATGCCCACCACCTGACCCAAAATGAAGTGAAAGTCTGTGGAAGACACTGTATTATGAATGGGTCTGCTACGAGTCTTGAGTGTGTTGTTGACTCACCAAACCTGACACTAACCTAACCAAACCTTACCTGACAAAAAGGACTCAAACATAACATAACCTCATATTAACTAACCCAACCAAATCTAACCTAACCACATAGTGACCTAACCCAACCTCTCACAATAAGTAAATCCCACACTAAACAGCCACTCTATTTAGTGAGTGGTCTAGTGGGTACTGTATAACTGGTTGGAAAAGGATGTGACTTACCTGCTGCAGTTCAAATTGTAGAAGTGGCCAGAGCTATTTATTTATTTATCTACTTATTTTTTCAAGTATGTTAAGTGCGACCAAGTAATAGGTTGGTCTCCTATCCTTAAATGTTCTGGACTATGGTACCCTAGCCTTGGGCCCCTACACTTCATTGGTGGGGAAACATTAGACTGGTTGTTGTTACCTACTGACCTGGAAATAGGTAAAAGATGTCATGAAGAGGTCTGGTATGAGCCTGAGTGTGGTGCCGATGGCTAGGAGTAGCTCAAATTTATGGATGCTGAGCCGCCAGTACCCTCGCAGACCCAAACACCACATCTTGAACACCACCTCCAGGTTGAAGAACATTGTGTACCCAACCTGAAAAACAATAACAACATAACCATCAGGCCCGAACAACATTGTGAAACTAATGTAGCAGCTAACTGAATAACATGAGATTGATTGGATGATGAATGAATGAATGAATGTAAATCTGAGAACCCAGTAATTTCACTGGGACTGGTGTATTTGCATACTCCATTCTGGGTCATGCCAAGTAATATTTAAGTATGGGATGATCCTTTCAGCCAAATAATTACAAAGCAGTTTAAATTGTCAATCATAATCCTGAATGAAAATCAATAAAAACTTAATCTCTCCAGCATAAAAAAAAATACTCTTATACTTAACCCCTTCATTACCGACCCCCCCTGACCCCCGCCCGCTCCCCGCTCCCCCCTCAAACCGGATTTCCCATTCATTCCGCTTGTAATCTTCGTCTGAGTCAGACCGAGTCTCATTGTCATCTGACCCCTTCAATTCACTATCCCACTCCATTTCCACATCAATTTCACTGTCAGATGACGCCATGGCAATCCTGCGTATCTCCTGTCACGAGGAAATGGGGTAACTGTCCTGGAAGCACGTGTTTCCCTCCCTCCCTCCCCCCACCTGCGGGTACAGCAACGCCGGACTCGTTGCTAGGCAACCATGAGCTGATACCAACAATCACATTTGTTCTATATCACATTATATAGGTATATATATATATATATATAATAAAATCAAAATATATACAGTAAAACCTCGATATAACGGACTTCAGTAGACCAGAATTTGCTTTTATCGGACTCGAGGAGCTACTGGACTAAACTCCTATATATCGGAAAAAGTCCGATACAGCCAGAAAGCAGTCCGGACTGCCTGACAACTTCAGCTATGTTCACCACAATAAGACTAGTAAAAGACATGTTTTTTAGTGCACAGTACAGTATTATTATACCATCTGATTAATGTAGTGAAGGTATAAAACAGTACAATACTGGAATGGTGGTGAAAACCACTGATGCAATCCGGACTAATGTCTGATATATCAGAAAAAGTCCGGATTAGCAGGGGCAAGTCCAGATGTCGCTTTTATCGGAAAATCGCATATTTCGGACTGGCCTGAGCCCCAATTAGTCCGTTATAGTGAGGTCTTACTTATACAATATGCCCCCAAACAAACTGAGCTCATTGGTATAAATCTATGACACATGCCAGAGCCATGACAGGGGTGCATGATGCCGTAGCTGGTTGCCATTCAGTCACAACACGTGGCATCATTATTTCAGCCTAAACCGAGTATTTAGCTCCCCTGCATGTCCCTATCTATCTCATGTATATGCTCGTATACATGAGTGAATTCGGTTTCTCAGCCGAACTTTTTTTTATGTATGCAGGAGTATACATATGTGGAATTTGGTAATGAAGAGGCTAAAATGTAAAAACGCTGCATCTGATCTGCAACAAATAATAAACTGTACTCCTTGTTCATAGCTAAGCAGAAAAAGAGCCAACGTCACCTCAAATGAAATATGGTAACAGTGTTGAAGAATGAGAATGAAACTACAACTCCTCAAACACTCAAACATGAACACCACCATGTCTCATTCTGTTGAGGTGTAATATAAAAGAACACAACAACAAGGTCTTGTTACACTCAAACATGCACACCACCACCTCACCTCAATGTAATAGTAGTGCTCGTAGAACTCTTCGCGGCTGCGACCGTCATGCTTGAATGACAGTGACGCAGCAGCAACAGCGTTGGTGACAATGGCTGCCATAATCAGCATGTAGTAGCCAGCACTGACCACCACACGCATACAGAACTCCGGTGCCCATCCTCGCGGCTTGTTGCCATCTACATGTACCAGCTTCCATCCATGGTCATCTCCAGACAATACCTGGGAAAGAAGAAATGGTATCTATCTATCTATCTATAGCCACATATCCTAATCTTGTAAAGGAAGGCCACAAACAAACTGCCTCCATGTCACCCTGTCCTCTGACATTATGCTGCCCTCCCTCCTGCTCACAATCCCCTCCCTCATAATTATCTCTATCTGCCCTATCTCTCCACTTTATCCGCAGTCTCCCCCTCCCCCTCCCCTCTCCACCTTTCTGATACACTCTTCTACTCAGTCTCTAACTCTCCATCCTCTCCATATTGCCAAACTATCTCAGAGTAAAGGCACTTCTCCTGACATTTTCAACCACATCCACATCTACACCACAATTCTCCTTTACTTCCTCAGTTGTCTTTCTGTCTCTCCATATTAATTCTATATGCTCCACTTAAATGACTTTATTTTACTCCTGGTGCCTCTCAATGCTGTTACTCACCTTAGTCAAGTCTTCTAAACATGACCATACCCATGTAATCATCTGCTCAATATGGACTCTAATGAACCCAAATCTGATGAAACTACTCACATACGGCAAATGGAAAAGAATATCAAGTGGCTTATAACGAGCATGAACTCTATAAATAAACAGCAAGAAAATTAAGTACAGTATGACCAACCTGTGTGATATTCTCCTGCTGAATATGGCTTCTGATGCCCCAAATCTGCTGGAACTGTACTCGCATCTCATTGAAAGTCTCAGTGATGACGGCAATGAAAACGTTCTTGACCAGCCACGAAAGGAAGAATATCATGGTGGTGAAAAAGAAGGTTGCCCGCCACCCTGGGAGTGAGTCAATGGCACGGTACATGATGAACACCCAACCCTCCTGTGAAGCTGCCTGGTACACAGTGAAGATGCTCGTACCTGCAAAAGATAATATGTATGAACACTAGAGTTTGTTTTTTTCTAACTTCACAGAGCTCTCCCATCCCTTCTCAGTATAGTTAATGGCCAAGTGTGGTCAAACTGGAGGGTCAATATAATTAGTAACCACAGACTGGACTGGGGTGTATTGGTGTTATGATGAGGAGAGGTAGATTAAGATGGTTTGGGCATGTGGAGAGGATGGGGGATGCTAACTGGGTGCAGAAAGTAAGAAGCGTCAATGTCAGGGGAAGGGTTGTGAGAGGCAGACTGAAAAAGACTAGGGACGAGGTCATTGAGTGTGACCTCAGTAATAAGTGACTGAACAGGGAAGCTGCCAGAGACTGAGCAGCATGGAGAGCCACCATTAGGTGACCATAGCATGCAAGCGTGCTGGAGCCTTCAAAAACAAAAGGAAATGAAACAGAGACTCACTCTTACCCCATAAATAAGTTTCATCAAACTTCATGCAACCACAACTTATTATTCTCTGATCCATAATCATGGACACTCATTCTTCTCATAGTTAAATCTCCGTCAAACTTCCTGCAACCACAATTTAGCATTAAAGAAGTAAGAGTGTCTCAGGTCTCTCAGATAAAAGCAATATCAATACAGTATAAGCTCCCTGACTGATCTATGGGGTGTGTGCTCTTCAGCTTATGAGGCTCCCTTGTTACCTTTTAGTGATATCTTTTGCACAGTTCCCAGGAGAGACTTTTGAACTGGTGGGATAAGACATTGCAGCCTAGCCCCAGGCCCCTATGCTCCTGTTTCTATGGGGCATAATGGGACCTAATGATGATGACAACAACAACAACAACAACGATGATAAATAAAATCATCTGGTAACAGAAAGTGTTTCTGCTTTTGTTGTTGTGGTGGTGGTGGTCCCAGGCTCATCTGAACGTGAACCCACTTGGCTGCAGGTTAAAATTACCCATAATCTGCAGTCCCCCATGCTCTGTTGGAGGGATAGGGAAGGAGATGAGGAATGATTGTATAACTAGACAATGGAGCTGCCCAGTTCTACTACTGCCACCATGTGAAGGTGTCCCTTTCCAGCATCAGTACCAGGAATAAAATATACTGATATCTGAACACAGACGGGGTTAAATTGAAGATGTCATGTTACACAGCCTCACCAAAACTGTTAAAGCCACTGACATTCTCTATGAGGCTGAAAGCCACACACTTCACGTCAAAGGACCAAACAGAAGATTCGTTTCTGCAAAATAACACCTATTTTTTTTCTTTTTACTTATACTCACTAACTTAAGAAAGTTACACTGATCTTGGGAGGACCTTTCAGTGAATGGGTTGGTGAAGGGTAAATTTATTCCCTTCAGTAAAGCAGTGGGGGCTAAACCAAATGCAAAAATTACTAAACCCAATGGTGTTGGTGGGGGATGCCTTCGTATGGTGACACTCACATGAACGGGCAGTGGAGCTGCCTGGTTATATAAATGTCCCTTAGTCCCCTCCCCATCCCCCAAAAGGAGAGTGGTGAGCTGCAGAAGAACAATTTCTTTCTGCAGTTCACCAGGTTCACATTTTAGATGACCCTGCTGCTAAAACAACAAAAACTACTACTACAACTGCTACTGCTACTGCTGCTGCTGTTGCTGCTATTGCTACTGAAGCCTCACCGAAATTGTTGAATCCGTTGAAGCCACTGATGTTGCTGGTGAGGTCCAGCGCCACACACTTCATGCCTGTGGGGCACTGGTACCCGGAGTCTCTCTCAGTGGAACAGAATGTGTCTGGAACTGCCAGGCTGCTCAGGCTGATGTTGCTGATGTTGCTGTGGGGTTGTGGGGAGGATATGTTTTTTTTTTTCTTTTTAACGCAAGACGGAAGGAACCAAAGGCTGGAAACCTGCAAGATTGTTCCCTCCAAGTAAAAATAAGAACAAGATAACAGGGAGCCAAGATCAACATCTGTTCATTTTGAGATGCCTTGGCACATTGTGTTTAAGACTGGAGATCATAGGCAGTAGGAAATACAGACAAAGGAAGACAGTTCCAGAGTGGAGTTCTGTTGCTGGTACTGTATTGTTGCTGCTTTACCCCGATCTGTCTGGCTATGCAGACCCATCAACCAGAGGTAAGCAAATGCTTCTGTGGGGCTGTCCTACAGGTATAGCACGCTACCCAAACTGTGTAGGGAACTGGTGCCCCCTTGTGGTAGACTGTGCCTCATCAGGGTTGGACCATGATCCTTCCCCACAGGAAGGTCCTGGGAAATATGAAGAAGTTTGGCTACTTGATGGATGCCACAGCTGCTTCACTCCACCCAGGGTATATAGCACCACCATATGATGGCTCCTTGTCAGTACCAGTGGAGTTCTGTATGGTTTATGTATTCAATGACTTATTTACATACTTCTGAATCTACAGATGCTCTCCAGGTTACACAAATTTCAACTGCAGGGAAGACTCTTGCAGTATGCTCAACATCCTTATTTGTATTAGAGCACTCTGAGGAACATATGTATTTTTCAATCCTACTGTGTGTATAATTTGCTTATTTATTATTATAAAGTGAAGAGAATACTCATATTTTTGTGGTTAGCATCTGTGTTCAATGGGCATATGCATGTACTAAAGTAAATTATATTTATGCCTATTATGACTTCTGCTAAAAGTCTCTCAGAATGAATCTCCTGTGTAACACTGAGACATGGCTATATTCTATTTATTCATTTATTAATTCAGCTATTTTTTATCTACACCAAGTTCTTGCCATTAAAACACCCTTACTGATACACAAAAAAATGGCAACTTAGTACAAAGACACCCTGTAATGAAAAGCTGGAATAATGGGGCTAGAAAATCACAGTGAAGTAATGGAAGGCTGGATTAACTGGGTGTGATGATAACCAGTTTGCTTTCATCTGATGGAATTAGCCCACTCTCCCAACTTGATTGTGTGAATTTCAATTACTCTTAGTTTTGAAGATGGAATGAGTCTCCTTGGTTCCTTTTCAAATCAACCCTCGAGACTACACATGGTTATCAAGTGGGCTGAAATGGATTAGGGATCTATGTCTGGTGAAAAGAAATGGACTATACAAATGTTAATATTAAACTCACTCTCCCACGGTATCGTTCTTCACACAGTGGTTGCGCAGTTCTCCAAACAGCTGAACACCGAGCAGACCATACAGTGACATGAAGAACAGGAAGAACAGAGTTACGTTGTAGATCTGCTGGCTGGAACGTCTGAAGTAAAGACGAATACAGTATACAGACAGAGAAATAGATACACAGGACAGATAGACAGAGAGATAAACAGAGAGACAGACAGGCAGAAAGACTGATAGATAGACAGATTGAGGGGCACAGACAGACAGACAAAGACATATAAATAGAGGGACACATTGACAGATAGCCATACACAGACACAGACAGACAGACACAAAGACAGACAGAGAGACATGAATAGGCAGACAGACAGTAGAACAATTAAAGCATAAATAAGCAATACAATATATTCACCACATTATCCATTCAGAAATACTGTTAAAGTATTTCGAAATCTTTGTCCATCCATCATCCAAGCTCACATTGCCTCAAAAGTATAGGGATCCAAGGCTACAGTATTCAGTCCAAACTTATTTAAGGCAAAGGTGGCCAGTCCCTCATCCTTGAGCTGCATTAAGTTAGCTATAAATCCAACCAAAATAGCTCACTGCTAAACAATAGATCATCTGAGTAAGATACTCTATGGAGCAATTGTATAAATTATATATGGAGAACACACACACACACACACACACACACACACACACACACATTACAACACTGGTCATAAACCTACTTCACATACTATGTCAGTTCCTGGGCACACTGAACTTGAGGAACAATAAAAAATAAATTAATAACAACAATAATAACTAACAATAATAATGATCTAAAACCATAATTACAGAAGAACATTCTACATGAACATACTTAATAATCTGCTTGATATGGTTCTTGGGCATGGAGAACTAGAAGAAGAAACTAACATAATTCTAGAACACTATCCTGAACTAGAGAATACTGTACTGTACATGAACCTACTGACGATCTGCTTGACTCTGTTCTTGGGCATGGAGAATCTGGGGAGAAATAAAATAATAATACAGTAATATTTCTAGACCACTCATCATGAACTATACCATACTTACAGAACATGTATCTACCTGTACTTGATAATCTGCTTGAATCTGCTCCTGGGCATGGAGAACTTATGAAAATAAATAAATAATGAACAATAAAAATATTAATAAACACAAAAATAATTCTAAAACACTACATGAACGTACTTGATGATCTGCTTGAGTCTGTTCTTGGGCATGGAGAACTTGAGGAAGATGCGTATGAGCCTGACAACAATAAGGGGCCTCGGGGCACGCAGGACGGAGAGGTAGGAGTGTTGGCCCACCCAGTCACACATCTCAAACACCTGCAGGATCACAGACACCCAAAGGAAGAACACCATGCTGGCGTCATATTGGCACCACCGGTCTTTGAGGTACGGCACTTCACCCTGCCAATGAGAAACCCAGGCACACCTAGATTAACTCTCTGGCCTCTTAGGATTTAGTGCATGAAGGGTGATATATACCATGTCTAGATTATACTCATTATACTTTTTATGTCCAAACTGCTCCAGGTGAAAAAACTACATAAATGCTACTACACGGAAAGCCGTTCTGTTTTCATTTGAAAAATATTCCTAACCCTATTTAGCTTCCTTAATTGGGGAGGGTTAGGCATTTGTGTTTTGCCCTTGGTCTTCTTTTCCTTTACAGTTCCTTTTAATCACAGCAGTCTCTCTCTGCTCCCAGGCTCTGTGCAGCAATCCATTGCTTTCAACAATTCTGCTTTGGTAGGTGGGATTAAACTTTATCATTTTCTCTGCTTGTGATTTAAATAATGTATGCACATTAATACACTGTTTTTACATTTGTATTTTATTTCTATTGTTATACTTTGGACTGGAAAATGATGGACAGCTGTTTAAACGTGTCTGGCTACCTCCTCTAGTCTCCTCAAGGGATGCCACTCTCCATCCTTGCATGGGGTGCCAGGCTGCTCCATGCTAGACCCTTGCTGTTGTGACTCAGGACACAAAGTCTGACAATCTAGACACCCTCATCAATCATCCTACAGGCTATTAGGCTAGTCTTGCTGGCATCACATCCAACACACAGTCATTCCAGTCCCACCTTAGAAACCACATCTCTCTAGCCAGTTCTTTTGAGGTAGTGTCAAGAGGATGTCAACCTCTGTCGAAGGGATTATTCACTACATTCTAAGGTCATGTTTACACCACATGCTTGTTGGCATGGGTGGACGCAGACAGGAATTCTTTACTACAGTAACTCATAGAAGTGAACACCACTCGGTGGGGGAGTTTTGCATCATTGTAACCCATACTAGTGGCCCTACTGGATGCGGGCAAGTACAGGCAAGAACTTCTATGGGTTTCAGTGATGCAGAACTGCTCACACCAGCATGCATTTGGTGTGGACATGGCCTACAGTATTTCACCTTATGCGTCTGGTTAATACCTGTTGTAACACTGATGTGTCTTATCAACTGGAGCAATTCGGACATAAGTGAGTCAAATCTACACACAGTATAAGTTACTCTGAAGGCACTAAATCCTTTCAGCAAGTAAATGAATGGTTTTGTTCTAGTACCCATCATTTTCACCTTAGGAGAGACACTTCAATTCAAAGTCTCTCCAAACTGAATAAAATCATCCAGGAAAAATGTCTTTGGCAAGAAGACATCTAATATTAATTCAATGCTTCTTGCTAACTCCAGAACAACTTCATTCAACTTAGGAGAGACTTTTTCAGTGGGGTTAGAGATACAGCCTTTGCTATCCTCTCAATCCAATGGCCTTCCAAAACTGAATAAAACCACCCAGCGGTAAAATAAAAAATAATAAAAAAAGAGGGGAAGTGGTTGTCCTTTTGGCACAAGATTTTTTTTTTTTATTATTATATTCAGGAAAACAATGGACTTTTCTTCAGTTTATGGGCTATGGCTGGCAGTGAAGGGATTAATGAAAGTTTGGAAAGTCTCTACTAAGGTGAATAAAATCATCAGGCAGTAATAACATCAAAATACAAAAGGCACCACCATACTGGGGTGGTTATGACAGAATCGTAATGGCAGTATGAGAATGCTGAGATATTCAAACATACTCAGAGGATATCCAAATCATATGCAGATTAAAGACACAGACTAATACAAGTGTCATACCCATACTGTACCATAAGTGGGAACAGTTTACAGTCAATTACAGTACAAGGTCTATTTAGATATACGTCTGACTCATTGCTTACTATAATGAGTTTTAAAATATTACTGATACAGCACACAATATTTCACAGCCTTTCAGCTATAGGCTTTCCATGTATAATAATCCTGAGGTCAATTTATCTCTTTGGTCAGAGAGCTTCCTTCAGCAGAATAAAATTTTGCAACAACCAAAATTATGTTCTAAGGTGAATAAGTATGCAATGAACCAGATAATGTACAAGCAACCTGGCGATTCAAAAGGCATAATACTGTACATTATTTACAAAAAAAAACACGAAGAACACACATTGGCATCACTTTGGCACCACGAGTCCTTCGGGTTTGGCAAGTCAATGAGGGTAGGAGAAAACTGCAGATAAGAGGAGGCTGAATAATAAGATCCATGATGCACAAGATAATAGATAAAAAGTAGATTAAAATCAGATCTACAATACAGTGCATTAACCCCTTCAATCCAATGACAGATTTTTACATTCTCTTCTTGCTAACTACAGATGTTTTCCTTCTGCTGAGGAAAGATCTCTTGTGCTGGAGGGGTTAATGATGGCAATGTTCAATCCTTCTAGTCAACAGTCTTTCCCAGCCGAAAGAAAATCATCAGAAGGTAGCAAAAATAAATCAATAAAGATGTCACCACACCAAAGGGGTTAAGAGAGAACAGACATGGTAGGATATATGTAAACAGTTCTATGCTGAGTAAGAGAGAACAGATCTACTATATGATACCAGGACATTCCCAGAGTAGGGATGGAAAGGCAGGATGAAGAACATGCTCAGTCCACCCTGGTCTAGCATAAAAATCCCTGTTGCTGTGGAAATTCATATTTAGAAAAACTACAATGGACCCTTGATTTGTTGATAGTCATGATATAACGAAAAGGCTGTGATGGTTATGATAGAGTTATGACATCAATTTAATACTTTAGTTCCTTCTTCCTTAATGTAAAAAAAAAAAAAAAAAAATCACACAGATCACAAACACACAGAAAAGAAATTTGGGGACTATATGTGCTGTTAAATTATGAACTATCTGTGATATTTGTGATATTTGTAACTAATCATCATCTTACCAAACAATGCTTTGTGAATGGCAAATACATTACACTGTCATCAAATAATGTTAATTTGGGGACCTGCTATGTACAGTTTAGTAGACTGACAATTTATCTATCTATCTATCTATTGCCAGACGCCACAATCCCGTAAGGGGTGGCCATTTGACTCTGAGTTATTTGTTTTACAGGGAGGGGCACTAACCCTCCACCAACCCACTTGTTGACATGTAGGGAGCCCGTATGGTTTGGTTATATGGTTACCACCCAGCGTTGTAAATGGTTTCTTGGTTTACAGGAAACCATTTGGCTTGTCACTCAATGTAAAGCCACCTGTAAAGGAAAGAAAAGCAATAAGAAGTGACAGGAAAGATGGGAGAAATAGGAAGAGAGGAGGGCAGGCTCAGAAAGAGAATGATAAAGGCTAAGGAAGAAGTAGGCAGCACTACATCAAGTGAGTGGATGATGGTCGCCACCACCTACCACTAACAATACTTTCCCTTTTATAAAAATTTATATTCATCCTAAAATTAGTCAATACAGTGCACCTAAACCCCAGTTATGCCATTATTATTATTAATTTATCACTATTCAAGGCCTGTAATCAACCAAATCATGAGCTACAGCTAGGAAATCATAAAAATGTATTATCATCACCAGTTTACAAAAAACATCCATAATGGTAATGCACAAACACCCATAATGGTGAACAAACTTCTATTCCAAACAATTTTGGCAAAAACTGTTGCTCACCACAGTTGCTAATTAAAGAAGGTGACAGTCGCAGAAAGCAGTTAGAACAAACTTTTCATCTGCATATGTGTTTTACTTTTTTTCTCTTTCAGTATTAGCTTCTTTTCATCAGCCTATGTGGGTTATTTCTCCTTCAAAAAATCTTCTATTCATCTGGCTATGTGGGTAGATTTTTCTTCCAATATTATCTTCTCACAGCCTTAATCCACCAGTCACACCAAGGGTCCACTGTGCACATTAAATAGAGGCATAAGTGCATAATGTGGAGGAGTCAGGGAGAGTTAGGAAGGACGCCATGCTTGCTTGCTTCATTCCAGCAACATCCGTCCTTCATGTACGGTATGGTATCTTGCCCTAGGAGGGGAGGGGAGAGGGGAGGGAGTGTAAACAAAACATATTCCAAATTTACAGACCAATCATAATAAAATCCAGGGCCCATATTCACACACAAACTTTTTATCAATTCCCTGTCGTGACTAAGCTTTGTTTTTGCCACAATTACAGCACCTGTACTCCACAGTAACTTCTTACTAAGCATGTTCTTGACTTCAAGCAATCATAAATTTGTGAAACAACTTAAATTTTAACCAGTTTGTGGCATACAAAGAAAATGTATTCTGTATCTATGCACTGACGCCTTGAAATATGCGAATCATGTCTAAGAGACACTTCAAATCACCTGCACAATGACATCACACTGCTCCTTAGTAATTATTTTTCTCACCCTACTAAAAAAGTTCTTAAAAATCAATCAAATTATGTCACTCGGGAGTGTTGAACTGTCATTCTCCCATTAGTGCAGCACATAATTATCAGAAAAAAATGGTAACACCTATAATAAAACTTTATTATCCAAACTTGGCATTTGAGACTGGAACTGTCTCCCTCTGTCTGTATTCCCTACTTCCTATGATCTCCAATCTTTCAAACGCAGTGTGTCCAGGCATCTCGAAATGAATGGATCTTGAATTTGGCTCTCTTTGGTATTGTTTTTATTTTTTCTTGGAAGGAACAGTATGCGGGCCCTGGCCTTTGGTTCCTTCTTCCATGCATTAAAAAAAAAAAAAAATTACAGACCAAATGACAGAATACGTCAAGTATCATTTATCAAGTCTGTTGTGTGTATGTCTTCCCCAATCCCTTGTACTTCTTATAGACACAAACTCTAATTCCAAATGTGAGTCTGTCTGTGACTATGTACCCTGGATCGGAGCAAGAGACAGACAGTGAAGTTCGTTCAAGTCACATTCACAAACAGACTCACAATCAATATCGTCCTGTAACTTAGATAAAATGATTTTCCTCTGTAGTATTTCTTTTTGCACAAAGAACAAGAGACCTGAGAACACCCTCCATTTTCCTTGTCCTTTTACCAAAAACAACAAATATCCAAGAACAAGACTGTACACTTTTCTCATCTTTTTTGCCAAAACACAGTTACGACAAGGAGTTTGACTGCAAGTCTGTTTGTGAATCTAGGTCTAGGATATAGCAGGAGTGGAATAAATGGCAGACAGTGAAATTAGTTTAAACCCTTTCAGCCTGATGATGTCTATTGCTTTGTTCTTGCTACCATCAAGTGATTTTATCTGACTTAAGGGAAACGTATCATCATCATCATCATCTAATCCTGTTTTGTCCCACAAGAAGCATAGGAGCCCGGGACTAGGCAAGTTGGTTCTGACATTTAAGATGAGAGTGACCAGCATCACTCAACCCTGACAGTTAAAAAACCCCTCCTTCAGTTCAGGAAGGATCTCTCAGTCTGAGATTATGAAAATTTACTCATACTGACAGGGTTACTGGTTTATATCTAACACTAACCACTCCAGTGGAACGGCAACACCTATCACACTGGAGCGGTCGACAATGGCTACATCAAGCCTCTCGAGTTTTCTCTCCTTCTAAGACTGGAGGGGAGAGTGAGTATATCTAACCCCTTAATACTGAAAAATCTCCCTTAAAGCAGAATGAAATCAGAGGGTAGGATGAGTAAGCCACAAAGGACATTGCCAGTACTGAAAGAGGCCAAATGAGTTGGCATGAGACTACTGATGAGTGGAGAGATAGAGAGAAAAAGCGTGATAAAATGTGGTTACTGTACTGTACATGTTGGATGGTGACAGGTGGAGGAATGGTGTGTTGTGTCAGGATAAGGCAGCAAGGGGGTCTTTTTGCCACCGCCACAACACAGGGTTTCCTTCGGTACTGCGTGAGGGTACAGACAAATCCACACCATCAAACCCAAAGCAGTGTGAAAGAACGTACGAAGCGGAGGTTAAGAAAGTACAGTAAGTAACTAAGCCCTAGTTATATGTCGTGGTCCAAAATATCACATTTTCCTTACAACCAGTATTGTAACTTGGGAGGAAAATAGCCAATATGTTTTATTAGTAGGAAAAGAAATTTAATGAGCTATTTTTCTGTAATTTAATGGGGACTTAATGGCAAAAAGAACATCAAAATAAACGACCTATAACAAAGACTATCTGTACTCTTGGAATGAGAAGCTGCAGGCAAAGTGACATATAATGACAGTAAGAGGTGGGGTAAAGCTTACTGATATAATCGTAACAACACATTACAACTCCGATTATCCAGAATATCATTAATCCTTCATTAAGACAGTTCTCTCTTTGGCTCAATAAAATAACCTAAAAAAAATAAAAAGTAAGAAAAAAAAAAAGATGCTATTTTACTGAGGAGCCAAGCTATATCCAGGGTGGTCCATTAACAGCACACCACTAAAAACTCACCCAGTGGCATCTTACATGTTGCGAGGATGGTTCATTGTGCTGGTGTGGGTGTAGCAGCTGGAGTAGGAAATGAATGTATGATGCAGGGTAAACACTGATAATGCTGACTGAGTCATTACCACAACACATGAAAAACTGCCTGGCCAGCACTGGGGAGAAGAGGTATGGATCACCCAGTATTAAACAACACTCTTCCCACTTCAGTCTCCTCAGTCCGATGACATACTGTATATATATATATTTTTTTATTCTTGCTCCTACCAGAGAATTTCATTTATACTCTATTCACTTTAACATGGAATAAAAATGCCATCTCTAAAGGAAAAATAATGAGTGAAAACATGAGACTACCACTAGAATATGGTGCTAGTAACAAAGAAGTACAGTATTTTAGAAAGGATGTAGAACCTTAATTCATACTCTGTTCACTTTAATCAGCCCTAAAACTGCCACCTTTCTACCTGGAATGGTGAGCTGTTGAAAGAGATTAACACTACAATCTTAGTAACAAAGAAGTGTTTTAAAAAGGTCTGACTTATTCTGCCACTGAGCCAAAGTAAACAGGCTGCAAAAAGACAGCAATCTCCACCAAATCAAAGTGAATGAAATATAGTTTCACTAGAGACAAACTTATAATGAATGAGTTAATGAATACTATATCTAAACCTTCCTATGGGCCACTTGTGAGTTTTGGCCTACATGGAGGCTGAAAATATTGACACTGATAATTTAGTATTACTGGTACAAACTGTGTTCAAAGTAGAAAGATACTATGTGAAAAATGCGTTACCATTACATCAACTACTTGCTGAATAATGTTACGACTCCATTTTGCTGTAAATAAGAAGAGTACAATACTTACAGTGCTTATCAGGTATCACAGTTTGATGTATCCTTATATCTAAACTTTAACAACACAGTACTTCTGGTATTGACGAAGGATGTCTTCTTGCAGTGGCACTGATTTAACTGAGGCGATTCACTGCCCACTTATACAAATGACCTTCATCTCCCTTCCTAACCCCTAAAAGGAGGATGGTGGACTGCTAGAAAAATGCAACTTCAGCCTGCATTCCACTGAGTTCACATTATAGATGAACCTGGGCTACAACTTCTAGTAATACTTCCATTCTCGTTAGGCCGGAACCTATTTTCATGTTATCTGTATCACCACTTAACTTCTTTTAACTAAGGTCAATTTGTCTTCAGCTGGCAGAACTGGGCTTGTGTATTCATGAATAAGTGTATCCTCACCAGGGTCAACCAGGGTTCTTCCCATGGTGAGGTGCAGGGAAATATAAGGAGGTTTGGCTACCTGGTGGATAATACAGCTGCTCCACCCAGGAAACAAAGTGTCAACACATGAAGGCTCCTCATTAATGCCTGTAGTACAGTACAGTCAACTGGAGTGGCATTTACCTAGCAACATGTTATTATTTCATTCTACAATCAGAATTCAAGATGGAGAGATAGCAATTTTCACCCAAGTTAGAGAAAAAGGAGTACAGTGAAAAGAATAAGTGTCAGGCTGTCCATAGTTCAAATGACTGGCATGATCTGATGACCTGTTTTAAATGGATAATCGGAGTGGTACGGTAAGAAAACTTTAAACAGTAATATAGTAATTTCCTTGAAGTATTATGATCCACCAAGCATGTCCAGTATCTTGGTGAGTGTCTTAAGAATAAACGTGACAGAAACACTAAACAGAAATCCAATAGTAAAGGTTGTGTTTGTGGAGGCATGTATAACACTTCAGTGATAAAATGTGCACCTCTTTAACCAACAAGTGACCTGTCCATGTGAGGTGTTGACACTTTAGGGTGGAAAATTTGCCAATGTTATCTCATGGTACTTGCAATTCACTGGAGAAACAAGTGGTGAGTAGCTAAAAATTATCTGAGCCATCATCATCTTTAAAATTTAATTCTGTGAACTTAAGAGAAGTGAGAATGAGAAGATCTAACGTAATGCTCAGTTCTGTTACCCCTCTGATCCCTTTTAAGTCACAAAATAGTACACATTCACACACACACACACACACACATATATTATATATATATACTTTATCTATCTATCTATATATATATATATATATATA
>JAGKTI010001172.1:62711-94672 GCA_018397915.1 Birgus latro
GTTGTGTATTGCTTTCGTTTTTGAAGGCTCCAACATGCTTGAATGCATCGGCCTTAGTCACCTAAAGATGGTTCACCATGCTGCTTGATCTCTGGCACCTTCCCTATTTAACCCCTCCATGGCTGAGGGTGCGGAATTTTCCGTGCACCACAGGTCAGCTGGGGGACCATTTTCTGAAGCTTCGAAATTTTATTTTTTTCCCTTGCCATATTGAAGAGAAAGTTCAGATGCACCCAACAGTGCAAATTCCAGCTTCCTAGACTCATTCTGTGGCTTGCAATGGGGCACAAAAGTTGCAGAAATATCGGCAACCGATATCCGCCACCAAGAGGTGCTGCTGCAGTGCAACTTCACAGGTGTTGTTATTTTTTTTTACCCCCCAAAACAATGTGAACGGTCCTGAAATGTTGTGCATATATGAAATATGATGATATCAAATGATTTCAGTAAATGTTAGGAATGGCTGGAAAAAAATTATTATGAATACTTTTTCACCTTTTTGATATAAAATATGTTTATGGTAGTTTCGAGTTATTTTTTGCGTTATCGATGTGCCCATGCTTGGAAAAGGGAGTGAAAGGGTTGAATTTTCAGTCCTAAATGAGAAAATAGCATGTCCTCCAAGGCTTGGCTCTCCCATGGGAGATGAAAGTGGAGGGTCACAACTTCCAGCTCCCACACCACGTGCATGGCTAAAAATAGAACCGTAATGCAGTTTCAAAACTACGAATAAGTCTAATTATTACGAATACGGAGACAAAGCAGAAGCAAATGTTTACAGAGAGGAAAACGTATTTTTTCCGTAATAACATGCTCACCCTTCTCTATCATTTTACCTTGTTACAGTTGCAATATATGTTGCTGTCTCGTAAACTGGGTAGTTGTATGTGTTTTGCATGGGAGGAAAAAGATTATATTTTCTGTCTGGGTTGAGGTAATGGGTGTAACTATGTGTTCTTAGGCATGGCCACGAGTGAAAAAATCATACATCCACTCGTCATGGCAGCAGGTGATGAACTGAGAGATGATAAGTGAGAGGGTGAAGTGAAGGTCAGTCTCATGTCCCAGATGTTCGTTCACTTCCCGAAAGTTTTCATTCACAGTTTTCTACAAGTCACACTGCACCATGGTGTCGAAAAAACTGTCACAATGCATTTCACCTTGCTACGGACCTGTTATGCATATTTTGGCCAAGGCAGCCCTGTATGCTTCCACTGGGATGACTGTGCTTTGGTTTCTGGGTCGTACCCGTACACCCAAGTCTCATCTCCTGAGATAACAGTCTTCAGAAAGTCTGGATCACGATTTGCACACTCAACATATCTCGAGCAATGTTCATCTGAGAGGTCACGACAAATGCGATGAAGCAACTGCTGGAGACACCGAAAACTGACTTTGAAAAATGTTTCAAGCAGTGGAAACAACGCTGGGCTACATGTGTCAAGAAGTCAGATGGGGCCTACTTTGAAGGGGATTAGTGTCCTAGCTCAACAGGTTAGCTATTTTTTTTTGTAGGCCCTATGGTCGAATACTTTCTGAACAGACCTCATAAATACCACACATTCTATAGCAATCACAGTGTATTACAATATTTAAGTCACCCTCACACTCACAGTTTGTTAATGCTATGTTGGCTTTGCTTATATTTTGTCACGGGTGGTGCACATCTTACAGCTGAAGGATCTGATGTTACCATCTACATGGTTCATCAGTTATGCTGAAACTTTCTACATTCCACTAATTATTCTAGACAATAGTACTGTATTACAGGTACTGGTTACTGGGTTTGTACAAAGTACATAGTATTTGCTTGAGTTTAACCAAATGACAATTATATTACTGGTACTTAAGTTATATTTATTAATAAAACCTGAAATCTTTTTGGCTAAAAGCTGTTAAGAGACTTAGTTTTAAATGACCTGGGATATATTAAATCAGGGTGATGGGTTATATTGGGATAGTTTAAGTCTTTAGTATACAGGTGGTTAATGGCACATTTTTGCACTGTTAACTACACTGTTCTAAAAATAAAATTGGTTCTGCAGCTTTCTGGCATGACCTTTACAAATCTGAATGAGAAAGACTCCACAGTCCGGAAGGTAAAGGACAGGGCTAGTCTCACTCATCATGGGCCAGTACATTTTACCCTGGGCTTCAGAGACTTTCTAATACCGTTTCCTTGATTAATCTGGCATAAAATCCTGACTAATCTATTCTGTATGGTAACTGTCTTTTGAAAATGGACACATAACATACATACATGAGAATACTAATGTATCCTACGCAGCTGTGTGGTGCGTAGGTGGACTGCCGGGCCCTCAGGAAATGGGAAGTTAAGCCTATGCCCAGACACATAAAAATGGTAAATCATCATCATCATCTAAATAAATAAATAAAAACAGAAAGGAAGAGGTTCTTGAAAGCCTCACAAAATGACAAGAATAAAACACTTAGGTCACGGCAGAAAGCCAGTCCAACTTTTTTCTTAATCAGTCTATGCACAGATGCAAAAACCTGTCTTATTAAAGTTTTTAAAGCTGGTATGAGTTAGGTTAAAATGTCTTGTGCTGATACAAGGGAAAGTCTGGTCAGTCAGTTATGGTGGTTGTGATTAAGGGTCCAAATAGGAATATTATGGTGCATTAGGAAAACACTGGTTACATCAAAAAAGGGTGGAGCAGGATAGGTTAGGTTACAATACTGAAAGTTAGATAACACTGAAATTAAGTCAGGAAGGCAGAAGTTAAGCAATGAAGGAGTTAGATTATACATGTTAAGGTTACACCAACTGATGTGGGTCAGATTAAGCTGGAAGGACAGACACAGATTAGTTAGACTTAACACAGTACAATGAAAGCTGGAACACTGAAGTAACATTAGGGTAGAACCACTAACACTACATGCCCACACACAAACACAACCGACCCTCATCTTACCAACACTTAGCACAACTCTATACATACGTTCTTGATTATTTCACCATCATTAAACAGGTAAGTAAATAAAGTTAGTAAATTAATTTTATATAAGTAAAAAATTATAAGGTTTGTACATTACATTTACATAGGTGCAAAAATAACAGCAAATCCCATTTTACCTTCTCTGAGGCGTAGGGACCCAAGGCCAGGCTTCCGTAGTCCAGTCCATTTTGGAGTAGATGACCAAACTACTTCCCTTGGTGGCATTACATGATCAAAAAGCCTCCAGTCACCTCTTAGGGATCAAACCTATCAAAGGTCATCATTCCTACTGTGTAATTTTAAACCATCAGACCACCTAATGAAGGCTGGGGTGACGACCTTTAAAACAGCCACAAATAAAGTACAGTATATCTAAACACATAATTCATGACTGCCTAATTTCTAATACTAGGCTGAAATGTTTCCTCCTTATCCAATATTTTGAGACAACAACATACCTAAAACAAAAAAATAATAATATACAGAATAATGATAATACAATATAATAAAAGCCAATACAAACAGGGACCCACAAAATACCACGCACCTTCTCCCTGGTTGCCGTGTTCCCTACCTGCATGACACTTAGAACCAAATCAAACCATCCATCCATCATCCAATCCTACGTTGCCCCACAGAGGAGCGTAGGAGCCTGGGGCTAGGCAAGTTGGTCCTGACATTTAAGATGAGAGTGACCAGCCTCATTCATCCCTGAGTGGCATTACGTGAGCAATAAACCCCAACCATCCCTTGGATATAAACCTTTACTGGCTCAATCCAACTGGAGCGCCATAATTACCCACTAAACCACCAGGCGCCAAAATTTGGTTATACTCGTATGGTTACCACCCAGCGTAGTAAATGGTTTCCTGGTGTACAGGAAACCATCTGGCTTGTCACTCAGTGTAGAGTCACCCACAGGTAGAAGGACGAGGAATGAATGAAGGAAAGAAAGACAGAAGAGGGAGTGTAGAGTCACCCGTAGGCAGAAGGACAAGGAAAGAATGAAGGAAAGAAAGACAGAAGAGGATTGAAGGAAAGAAGGAGGGAGGAGAGGAAAGGGCAGACACCCAAGAGCAGCACTACCAAATAAAACACAACAACAAAACCAAATGGGACCTGAAACCCTGAAAATGCCAAATGATATTTCGGCAATCTGATTGCTATATACTGTACTTTAAGTTTCCTCCCTGCATAAGATCATACAAAAACAATTTTAAAAATGACAACAATAAAATTAAACTGGATCAGAGAGCTTTTGTTGTTTGATATTTCTGCACCTCCATTAACTGCTGTTTTCCATCTAGTATAAGACCACACAAAAACAATAACAAAAATTAAAACAATATAATTAAGCTGGATCTGAAACTTTGTGAAAAGCAAAGGGATATTTCTCCTACTCATTTGGTACAGCTACTTTAATCTTCCTCCCTACTTCTTAAGACCACACAAAAACAATAATAAAAATGTGATAATAAACCTTGAGGATTCCACGGGCCTGCATCTTGGCAACCATCTCCAGTGTGAAGAGCAGCGTGATGGCCAGGTCTGAGATGAAGGTGGCATAGATGAGGCTCGGATACATGGCTTTGGTCTTGGGAGTGTTGGCCGACACCGACACTAGCGACACCAACGAACACACACGTAGCAGCCATCGGATCCATCGCTGGATGATGACATCTAATGTATTATCATTATTATACATTGCTGTCATCCCCATCACCATCATCATCATCCAAACCTGTATTCCCACTTCATTATCTAAATCACTATCACCAACTGACACCAGTAACACTCCATAACAGCCATCAGATTGAATACTGCAGGGCGCATACATATTTTCATCATTATTTATTGTTGCCATCTTCATCACCATCGCCATGCCAAACCTTAGTCCCACTTTATTATTTTCATCATCACCATCCCAAACCTTAATCTCACTTCATTACTATTAACACTCGGAAGAAGAGACATCATTATCATTATCATCACCATCATCATCATCATCATCATCACCATGACCCACTTTCCCACCAAATGGTGTGGTTAAGGAGGATTCAGAAACAAGGAAAGAGAAAAATATAAACTGGCAGTTTGACTTCTTCGCTCAACTCCCAAGCTGAACAAAACAGTCCACCATTAGTCAGTATAAGGAGAAAATACACACTCACAGTGAGTGGGCTAATACTGTACTAAGAAACAGTAATATATATGGGGTGGGTGGGATTAAGAAGAAGAAAATGGAAACAACAACAGCAGAACAACAATATTGTTATAGCACACCTTATTGGCCCACTCAATATCGGCACTGTCATTGAGTGGTTCCTCTGGACCGTAGTCAGCGAGGATGTTTTCTCCACGGAGACTCTGCTTCCGTCCCAGCATCCTGAACTGCCTCCCACTGTTGCTTCACACTCACTGCAGCATCACTCACCCACCACCCTCTTCCTTATTCAGGTCTGTAGGCAAGGTAAGTATAAACAATCTTCTGATCTAATGTAAGAAAACCTTGCTCTGCTATCTTAAGCCTTACACCTCCAAAGACTTTCCTAAAAATTAACCAATTTCATCTTCAAAAGAAGGAATTGTAATCTTTTCTAAATTTCCTAGATTTGCTGTTGTTATTTAAACCCAATCCATCTGGTCAAGCAGGCTAGTCAGAAACAGTTGAGCAACTGCTTCAGTGGGGCCATCCTACAGGTACAGTATAGTACAGTACAGAGATCCAGCACCCCCTTCTGGTGGACAGCGCCTCACCAGGGCTGGATTCAGTCCTTCCCCATGTTGAGGTGCTGGGAAATATCAGGAGGTTTGATTCCCTGATGGAGGCCACTGCTGTTCCTCCCCAGGTGCACAGTGCCACCATGTGTATAGGCTCCCCTTCAGCACCACTGCATTACTGTATTTGCACTCTGAGCTACTTTGATTCATGGTGACAGATTGCACACAAATACAGTTATTCAGAATCACCACAAACTAAAAAACCGGGCATTTAATGCAAATACAGTAATCCAGTAACTGGCCTACTTTTGGGTGACAGACTGGATAATGCAAATAATAATTCATCAGCTGTATTAACAGTATCTATTACCATGAATCAAAAGCAGGTTAATTAATACAAAAAACTGAAATTTGGTACACACAGAAAAGGTCACTATTATAATCAATTACAGTACCATAAATCAGACATAGGCCAATTACTGCATGTTCTGTACAGCTATCCGAGTAGCTACACATAAAGAAGATTACTATTCAGTATCTATTACTTTCAATTAAAAGTCCTGGTAGGCTGACGAATATACATTACAGCACAATTATCTGGTACAAGTAGAGAAGTTCACTATTCCATTTTTGAAGATTAATCATTGAATTAAGGGATTATTTTGATTCTTTCTGTGGAGTAATTGTCCAAAAGTAGTTTTTGGATTTTAATCCATTAAAAAAAATAATCTTGAAAACACCCATAACAAGGTCAAAATCTATCTATCTATCTATTGCCAGACACCATAATCCCGTAAAAAAAAAAAAAAAAGTTATCTTGGCAGTTTCACAGTCATGCCAACTGGTTGGGTTAGCTTAGGTTATATTTTTTTTACTCATAACTGACCCAGCATTACCTTATCTCCAGACTGTAACCACAGATTAATGCTAGAATACGGGTGCTGGTCATGGAGTGCTATGGCAAAAATGTCGAGCCATAGCACTGCCTTTTTTTCTGCCACTGAACTAATCCAAGAGTTCACTACGAGTATATAGGCTAAAAATATACCCTTAGTTAGTGTGCTTTCACATGAAGGAACTGGGTCACTCACCATCTGAATACAGGGGTACGTCCGTCGTTCGTATCATATGTGGTTGCATAAAATTCAGTGAGTCATTAGTTATGAGGCAGGAAAGAGTCTCCTTGGTTACTAATAAAATCAACACTTCGATCTGACTAAGTGACTCTTAACTGAGCTGGAAGGGACTGGGGATGTCTGTCAGGTTATAGTAAACATGACTACTTTTTCCTTCTTGTTACTGTTGACACTGCAGCTCCAGGCTCATTTAAAATGTGAACCCGGTGGACTGAAGGCCGAAAGCTGTGTTTCTGCAGTCCATCATCTCCTTTTGGAAGGTTGGAGAGTACTACATTGCAGTTGAGATAACCAGGCAGTTGAGCGACCTGCTGGTTCTATCGGTGCCGCCACATGAAGGCGTCCCTCTCAAGCACAACCACACACACACTCACCTGTCATGTCTAGACGTACACATGACTGGTTGACAGTATGGCGGGGCCAGTAAGAGACCGAGGCTAGTAATGGCAGAGAGATGAGGAGAGGCTGAGGACCTGCGCTGTCAGATGGAGATGAGCGAGATGTGTCAGCGCAGTGTCAGTGTTGCCAATCTGTGGGCTAACTAAAGATTAAATATGATGTTAGTCACGAAGAAGTGCCATATGGTATTGAGCAAGTGTTGTCAAACTGTTGGCTTACAAGAGATTAAATATAATGCTAGTCACGAAGAAATGTCATAGAAAGTGTGTTCAGCCAGTTTTGCCAATTAATAGGCTAACGACAAGAGATGCTACAGTTAGAAAGGATTGTGCCACTGAGCTATGTGAAAATAAACTGCAAAAGGAAAAAAAAACTCCTCCTTAGTTAAAATTAATGAACTACGCTTCGTAACACATCTCCCTTAGTGGTTCATTCTTATTTACTGCTGTACACCGATGAACCTGGTTAAAATGAACGAAGCTGACATGGAAGGCTTCCTAGCACTTCTTCTTTAGCGATTTATTATAAAATGTTATTATACAAAACATTAAAAAAAAAAAAAAAGACGGTAGGCCTGGTAACAGAGAAACGTTTAAAAAAATGTAAATAATGCTGTCTGGCGATAGAAAAACGTTATTGGCCATTATGGCACAATCTGCGACCATGTGCTCCTTGATTTCTTAACATATTCTTTCAACGTTACTTCCGCAAATATGCCATTACGATGTAATACACGTTCGCG
Source organism: Birgus latro (assembly GCA_018397915.1). Taxonomy (NCBI): domain Eukaryota; kingdom Metazoa; phylum Arthropoda; class Malacostraca; order Decapoda; family Coenobitidae; genus Birgus; species Birgus latro. The sequence goes on from JAGKTI010001172.1 coordinate 70,670, forward strand.
AAACCCGAAAGTGTGCACACTCGTGTTGCAATAAAGAAACGTTAGACAATGTAAACAATACCAGTATAAAAACGTTCGAAAACTAAATAATGTCGTCTGGCGATAGAGAAACGTTCATGAATTGTGAATAATATCGTTTGTAATACGAAAATTTTTGCAAAATGTAAATAACAAAATGTAAATAATATCGTCTGACAATTTATACTCATTTGAAAACTAAATAATGTCGTCTGGCGATAGAAAAACGTTCGAAAAATCCACAGATATCTCTGTTTTTCACAAAAGGCTGGGGCATTCACGCTGAGTTCAGGACAAAAGCCCCATTGGACAAATATAATTTAATCGTTAATTCATTATTGTTTCCTTGTAACCTAACCGACCCTACCACTAATCAAACGTAATCCTAACCTTGCCTCACTAAATCCAGTCTTAATTTCACCTAACCTCACCTCACATTAACTAATCTAATAAAATCTGACAAAAAAAATCTACCCAGATCTTAGAATAATTAAACTGATCCAAGCACCTGAGACAGTAATATAGATAAGGGCCCTCTGTTCTGTAGAATTAATTGTCTTTGGGGGCTTGTCCCTCTTCAGGGCTTTCCTACCGGTTCCTTGATGCTCTTTCTCATTCTGGGGTCAAATTTTAGAATAAGTTTTAAACATATAACAGTTTGATATGTAAGTTACATGACCACTGACTACTTAGCCCTTACCCAGCGTTGGGCCCTCTAGTCTCACTTCCATTCTATGAGCCAAATACTGCATTATATTTTCATTTAAATTTCAGCTCTGTTACGTATCTTGTTGTAGCCAGACAGCTAACATGCCAAGAATGTAGCTTGTGTCCAAGGGATCGTCCATTAAGTGCGACAACTTTGCAGCAGGCCTTAGCCCTCCCTGTGGTAGTAGTGCAAGGTCCGTAAAAGGGGGTTTAGCGCAATGGGTGCAACCGCCCAATATCTGAGATGCGAAGTCTCATTCACTTTAGACAGCCTACTTTTTAAATGCGGATGTGATAGGAAGCGTTAGGAAAAACACAATGAGGTGGTTTGGCCATGTGGAGAGGACGGAGAGCGAGAGACTGACGAGGAGAATTTATGTGAAGGGGAGGAGAAGGAGGGGGAGGCCAAGGATGAGATGGATGGATGGAGTGGAGAGGTATATGAGAGAGGGGGGGGTGAGCTGTGAGCAGAGGAGTGAAATGGTGGGGGACGGGGCGACATGGAGGCGATTTCTTTGTGGCCACCCCTTACGGGATTAAGGTGTTTGGCAATTGACAGATAGACTTTTAAACATAATAGTGGGGATACCGTCGATTTTTTATTCTCTCTGACAACAGAATTCATAACTTTTTGAAACATTATTTGCTAACTGATAACTGTAAATATAGGTTTCCTAATTATTATGAAAACCGTGTAGCCAATATTTAAGTCGTATCGAAGAACCGCACCAATATGTGTGCGAAACCGCTCAAGATTCCCCTGATTTTGAAGATTAATTTCGCTATATGCAACAGATGGTTCATCCCTATCCTGTTCTTATTCAAACGACGTTTTCTGTTTCTAAATATAATTACACTATATTTGTTGATAAAGTTGTTTTATCGTTAACATGAGAAGGATGTAAACCATTCATAGTTTGATGTCCCAGGACTATTCAAGGTCTAGTGATCTCACTATAGATCACTCTTGAAAGGGTCGCATTGGGGTGCGGCGGCCGGTGCAGTGCAGTCCTGCAATATTTTGCTCTATTGTCCACACAACTCTGAGCAATGACGTCATTTTTGCACTAAAACATGAACCGGTGGCAACGCTTTCGCCTAGCATCTGCTAAGACGTTCACGCCTAGCTCGGGATGCAAAAAGTTTCACTGACGAAGCGGGTGGTCACTGTACTCCTTGAGCAAGAGGATGGGTGTATGCATGTGTAAAGGTCAAGGCTTTGACCTTAGATCGGACTATATGAGCTCTCAGCTCTCTCCCGGGAGGGTAAAATGCTGATGATTACAATCATCACGTGATCGTGACCGACCCGGTGGATTACTTGCGCTGAATAGTTTTCATCAACTGATATCACTAATAGTTTTGTGAAATTAATAAATCTGTAGCAATATAAGTACCATCCATAACTGTGAAATATAACTGATTTAAGTTTTTTTATGTAATCATTATTTTGAGATGTATTGTCAGTGATTTTAATGACAGCTTTTCTTACTAAAATCCGTCCGGCAGTCTAAAATAATAATAATAATAATAATATGGGCGACTATTATCCCTAGAATTAAACACTACACTTTCCTGTTGGTGTAAATAACTAAGGTATATAAGGAACGACGAATTAAAGTATGCTCAGTGGTCGCCAAAATGTCGGGTCGAATGGTGACGCGCTCCATGAAGCGCGCCGAGCTGGAGGCGCAGGCCAAAAACAAAATCGCACAGGATGGGGGGAGATTGCGGCAGGGAGAGCAGAGAGCAGCCGCGGCCAACAAAAGAAAGGCTGTAATGACTGCTAAGAACACTGGCAGGACGGAGGCCAAGGCAGCCAAGGCCGTGCCCGCCAGAACCAACGCAGCCAGGGTACTACCGTGTTTGGCAACCTGTCTGCCTTGCTATGATATTACTTTCTCACCCGTACCCGCCATGAGAGAGGGACCCGACCTCATGCCCTACCTCAAGGATCACTTTAAAAAACCTATGTTATCCCCGAACGAGTTGCGCGCAAAGATCCTTGGGGAGTGGGTGTTTTTCAAAATTGATAGCGGCAGCACGGTAAATTTCCTGGACCGGAATGTAGCTGTGAGGATCGGTCTACTGAAAGAAGCGGGAAGGCCACCGCACGAGTTCCGGTATCCGATACCCAATTGGGACAGGAATGTGGGGCTGCTTATGCTTCTCTACCCAAACGTACAAGTCAGTCTGACAAGACAAATTAGATTTTACACGGATTTTTATGTGGTGGAAACCCTGTTCGCGGAGCCCATAAATACACTTGGGCTAGCAGTTTTGCAGAGGCTGGGCGCCGTCCATAACATGTCGCCATATACACCTGCGCTGTATTTCAGAAAATTTAGGATGAACCTCCCGTGTAAATTCTGGGACACGGACGGGAGGCTGATGCATCTAAACGGCAGCATCCCAGCCCTCCTCGATAAGAAGATGTTTAAACCTGTTACGGCCGTGATCCACACCTTGGCGCCGCGGGGCATTTACACAAGTTCACAGTTTAATAAACGGCTCTTGTGTTGTAAGCCCTAGTATTTGGGCATAAGAGCCGGTAGAAGGGTACTGCAGGTCACTGTGGCAACACGCAATGGCGTACAAGGCTTTGACCTTACCATTGGCCTGAAAATGCTGCTGCGTTACAGTTGCATTATCGACTATGGACACAACAAAATTTTCTTTAGAATCCGAGGAAAGACCTTCATGGGCTTTTTGAGGAGGCAAGAACGGGAGGCAAAACGTATGTGAGCATGAACGGCTCAAACTTCCTGTTTCTGATTTTCATCTCATAATTACTTTTTCTTTCATGGACATACATCTGTTAACGACTATTTACTACTGTTTACTAATGTTGACTAATAAGTTTCTACTGTGACTCAGTGCTGGCTATAACTGAGAGTGAGTGGCAGGATCATGGAGATGCAGCTCTGGCCCTTTTGGAAGTTGTTTGCCTTGGGGAACTTTAGTTTACAGGCTAAACGCAGTTTGGCCTTAACTTTGTTTTTTTCTGATAACGAATATATTTAGATTCATGATTCCACTACCACCATTTCCACATGATGGTATTTACTTCTGTATTTTTTATTTCACTAATTCTTGACTCAGACTTATCTAGTGTTTTGAACTGTGACAGGCCGGTGTCACTGACTGACAGGTAGATGAAACCTATACTTACTGTGTGCATGAAAGGGTTGTAAGCCTTAGTTCCTTACTGATAAGATTCACCTTTTTATATGTAAATTGTTTTATGATATCCAGTACTCATTTTTGATGCTCATTGATGCTGATGACTATCGTGTTTCGGCTGGTTTCCTTTTTATCTGATAACCAGAAAATGAGAGAGAGAGAGAGAGAGAGAGAGAGAGAGAGAGAGAGAGAGAGAGAGAGAGATCCGTTTATTTCGAGATGTCTGGTCGCATTGCATCTAAAACATCAGAGGTCATGGACAGTAGAAAATACAGACAGAAGAAGACAGTTCCAGAACATAACCTGTTGCATACATGAAGGACTAGGATCATTGCTTAACTATCGCAATAGAGAGTTGGACAGGAAAGGAATGAGAGTTTGGTGCCACATGAAGCTACGCGACCCGCAAACAGTTCACAAGGACAATGACCACTGAAGTAGCGATAAAACAGAGATAAAGATGAAACAGTGCGAGGAAAAGACAGGGCGTGAAGGGAACCAGGAAGAAGAGGAAAATCAGTGAGACAAAAGCCTGACTCCACCGTGCTGAGAAGAGCTGTATGTGGGGAGCCTCCACACACATGAGAGTTGTACTCGACACAGGGGTGAATAAAATCCCTGTATATAGTCATCAACTGTGCGGGGGTAATGAAGGAACGGAGTCGGCTTAGCACACTTAATCTCTTGAAAGCAGGTTTTATAAGACAGGTAATATGCTTTTTTCAAGATAAATCCCCATGAAGAAAATGAAACCCAAAGCTTGTTCAGAGATGATGCAGGGCTGAGTTGGATATTGTTAAAAATTAAAGGGTACCCCCGCGGAAGATTTTGACGGGTCGGCAGATGTAAAAACTGAGTTTCTGATACATAAAAAAATAACAAGTTTAGCCTACTCAGAGATATGTGCCAAGTCAGACAAGTATGCCATAGCCTACTACTGGAGAAGCGAATGGAAAAATGAAAGGTGGAATCATCAGCGTATGACTGGGCAGGGTTAGATGATGAACTGAAAGAAAAGTTGGTGATTAGGACAGAACCATAAGAAACAATACAGCAACTATAGAATACCATAGCAGCAATAGAACGACCATAAAACAAGCTAGAGATGAAGACATGGAAGGACAGAAGCAGGAAGAGGACAGTTTGACAGTTAAATATCCATCCCTGGCTGGAAAAAACGAAAAATCCTGGCCAGATGTTGCATATTGTGTTTGAAGAAGCCACAAGTATCAGTATAGTCTATCTATCTATCTATTGCCAGACACCATAATCCCGTAAGGGGTGGCCATTTGACTTTGAGTTATTTTTTTTTACGGGGAGGGGCACTAACCCTCCACCAACCCACTTGTTGACACGTAGGGAGCACGTATGGTTTGGTTATATGGTTACCACCCAGCGTTGTAAATGGTTTCTTGGCTTACAGGAAACCATTTGGCTTGTCACTCAATGTAATGCCACCTGTAAAGGAAAGAAAAGCAGTAAGAAGTGACAGGAAATATAGGAGAAATAGGAAGAAAGGAGGGCAGGCACAGAAAAAGAATGATAAAGGCTAAGGAAGAAGTAGGCAGCACTGCATCAAGTGAGTGGATGATGATCGCCACCACCTACCACTAATTACGTGTGTTGACCGCAGCTCCCCGCCACCACGAGAGAGAACCAGCCCGGCCATGGCGTCTTGGAGCCAATCAGTATAGTCGAAACAGTAAATATGGGCACACTTGTATAGTTCTGAGTTTATGTTGTTTGTCTCGAAATAGAGTAAATATGGGTATAAGTATATCGTTTTGAGTAATATTTATGCGGTTCAGAATTATGTGTTTTGGGTAACTGCGTGTTGACTTTGGAATTCCATGATCGTTATAAGAAGGTAAACAAACACGGGGAATTGTTCTGAATTTATTATATACCAGGAAAATTTAACGTTTATGCCCACAATAGTGCGTTTGCTCTGACTTGGCAAACCCCATTCAACTCATTTAGTGGTACTGTCAAATTAGACTGTCTGACTTGAGTAGTAACCAAGGAGACTCCTATCGTAAGGGTAATTGAAGGTGAAGCATTACGATTTAGTATTAATATTTTGGGCCTGGCTCAGTTCCACCAGGTGAATATATAGAAACTTAGAGACCACTGCTGCTACAGTTGTTATTGCAGGGGAGAGAGATAGGAGAAACCAAGAGCTCATTCCCATCTAATACCATAACCAACTTCCCCAAAAGCCTCATCAGATTTTCAAGCATCCACAAATAGAAGGTTTACAAGTGGCCAGGGTCCATTAGATGAGAACAGACTAAAGACCACTGCTGCTGCTGTTGTTGAGAAATGATTTGGTAAATGTGTAGTTATGGATGGTCATCATAATTCTGATAGTTTTCTAACTTATCAAACTTAACCTAACTAACCTAGTCTACCTAGACCTAAAAGACACAGCAAACCTAACCAAAGTAACATATACTGCAAATATATCAGCAAACCTAACAGTATAAATAGCATACACCAACTAATCATACTTAGCCTAAGTTAACCAATTTAGCAATGTAACTTAACTGAGAGGTATGACTGTCCAGAACTGCACTGCAGTGTGCTTTTTTTTTCCATCTTAATTTGACCAGATATTTGTTCTTTTTAAGCTTATTTCATGTACCGGTGGCTCAGTGGCAGAATAATACAATGCTACAGCTCTGTGACCTCTCCATAGCATTCTTTGTGACTAACATCATATTTTGCTATTAATATATTATTAATTATTAGGATAGAGAGGTGGCAATTTTAAACTGTAAAAGGAGGAAAATTTGGGCTTCTGACATAAAAAAAAAATGAGAGAGAGAGAGAGGGGGCAAGGGGAATGCATGGCGTGAATCCACACACATGAATAAAATAATTATAGCTAACAGCAATAGTAATAAATGGGGCAAGGAAACAAATGCTGTAGTCATTTGGTTGTACTGTATCAAGGTTAGCTACATCATACCTTAAATCCCCTGAGTTGAATGAGTCAAGCTGTCACAACAGTAAATAAGTACAGCATTGTACCGTACTAATTACAGTATAGTCTAACATGGCCTAAAACTGCCGCTTCTCCATCTTGAATAACGAGCTGTAACAAGAGATTAACACCAGAATATGATGCTAGTCATGAAAAGTGCTATGGAAAGGATATAGATCCATAGCGTTGTCTTACTCTGTCACAGAGCTATGTATGTTAAGCTGCAAAAGAACAAAAATTTAGGTCAACTTAAGGTAAAGTGTGTATAATCTTTATGAACTATTGCAGGGTTGGAAAAGTGCAGCCCCAGCCTCAGTGGTGATGTCATTTGCCTCAAAAGTGACACTTGGAGTGGCGTGTTGTGTCACGGCTGCCACCATCAGTTATGTGCACCTCAAGCAAAATGTTGACAGGTTGGATTCATTAGCCCCCCTCTCTGTTGTGTCAAACTCATTAGCTGCCTCTCTGTTGTGCATTTGACTGTTAGCCCAGTGTCTGTTGTGTTATATCGTTATCCCACTGTCTTTTGTTATGCTGTTAGCCACACTCTGTTGTGTTATATCGTTATCCCACTGTCTTTTGTTATGCTGTTAGCCCACTGTCTGTTGTGTTTTAGACTATTAGTCCACTATCTGTTGTGTGTCAGGCTCATGGACCCACTTCCTATTATGTGTCAAAAATCATTATCACACTCCCTGTCCTGTGTCAGATTTATTAGCCCACCTTCTGTTGCACTTCAGACTTAATAGCACACTCTGTTAGGTGTAAGATCTGTTAGCCCACTCTCACGCCAGACCTGTTAACCCTTATTTTGTGTGTCTGACCTGTTAGCCATCTCTCTGTTGCATGTCAGACTTCTCATACTACTTTTTGTTGTGTGCCTGACCTGTTAGCCGTCTTTCTGTTGTGTCTGGAACCTGTTATCCCACTTTCTGTTGTGTGCAGACTTGTTAGCCCACTTTCTGTTGTGTGCTGACTTGTTAGCCCACTTTCTGTTGTGTCTCAAACCAGTTAGCCCATTCCCTGTTGTATGTCAAACTTGTCAGCCCACTCTGTGTTGTGTATCAGACCCATTAGCCCACTCTCTGCTATGTGTCTGTGGATTGTGCAGGTTATAGCACATATACTCTAACCTTACAAAGATTCCTAACCCCTTCCAGCTAGTTGATGGTCATATTTAGTCAGATAGGAGGGTTGACTTGACTAATAATCAAGAAGACCCATTCTTATCCACCTGTCTATCTGTTCCCAGACCCCTTAATCCTGTAAGGGGTGGCCACAAACAAATCACCTCCATGTTGCCTGGTTTCACTGCTCTGCTCCCAGCTCACCTCCCCCTCTCTCATATACCTCTTCACTCCATCCCTTCATCTCATCCTTGGCCCCCCCTCCCTCTCCCCTTCCCCACCTCACTCACATACACTCCCCTCATTAGTCTTTTGCTATCCATCCTCTCCTCATGAAAAGATGGGGAATTTTAGGGTAAGTTCAAGTAAACAGAGTATATTCCTACCCTTAAACTACCAAAGACTTGGTTATGAATTTTTTACCAACTAACACTAGAGGATTTTGTTGGGGAAGCAGCAATGGCAGTGATAGTTTTAACCCATGGACTATACCTCCTCTTGTATTGTAACAGATGGCTTGCAGATCCATGACGTGAGTGGGCAACTCTGCTATAAACATTCAGGTTATAGTTTACTGGTTATGAAAAGCATCTGATCTGTAGGCCCAAGGAACACCACTTTCCATCACCACAGAAGTGACCCACCCCCCACCCAGTGCTTCATGGTTGAGTGTAGGTGTAGAAGGCTGTTGTATTAGGTTGAGAGAGTGGATGTAGAAATTTGAAAGGCAAAAACTTTTCCCCTGTGTAGAGGACCTTTGGGCTGTATTGCACTGTGGTAAGAGCCATTCCTTGTGTCAAGTAGTGGAATAGTGGAATATGGATGGGATCAGCCACTCAGTTTCTCAGTTCGTGCTGGAGAGGGAAGTCTCCATGTGGTGGTACAGATATAACTGGTTGGCTCTACTGCCTGGTTATACTGTACAGCTGTCCCTCAACTAGGCACTTCCTTAACAGCAGAAGAGCAGCTTAAGCCTGCAGTCCAATGGATTCATGTTTCAAATGAGCCTGAGGCCGCAGCAACAATAACAACAACAGTCATCTCAGTCAACCATGGCAGCTATAAACAGATAAAAACTGTTTCAGGAAACTTTTCTTCAGCTCTGAACATATTTAGATACTTTATTTCATTTAGCCTATCACCACACAATTTTATGTATCATTATCAACATTGACAGTTTTATGTAGCCAAGAGAATTGTTCAGGGTCTAAAGATCAATCGTTTTTTCCTTCTGATTTTTTTTCCATCCAATTCTGCTGTCTTGCGTTGTTTGTGGTAACACTTTCAGCTCGTCGGCATCTTACTGTGTGTGCTTGTCACTTGGGAATTTTTTAATTCAGCCAAGGAAAGGCATTTTGTACTAAAGGGGTTAGTAACACAGTCCATTCTGCCTATTTATACAATATGTATATATTTTTTTTGACAGACAGACAGACAGAGGGAAATAATAAGTAAATGACCAGAAAAAAAAAAGTAAGGCCTTATATGTTCAATCAATAACCTAATCTATCTCAAAACTTTACAGGGAGAAGCTGCACGAAGGTATAATCAAGGACGTGGAGAGGCAGCAGCGCCGGAAAGCAGAAAACCTGTACATCCTTCAGCAGCAAGCAGACCTCACCAAGCAGCTGCGCAAGGAACAGACCGAGCAGAGAAACACGGCAACGTAGTGAAAGGGAGGTGTTTGTAGAAGCCTTAAATTATGTATATTTGGGGTTAAAAGTTGTGTTGGATGGAGGTACAGTGTAGATCACTTGTTATGTTGGATGGAAATATGACTAGTTTCCTAAACAGGGACAATGCCTTTGCCACTTAAGATAGGAGTGTATGGTTTTATATTGCTCTATCAGCAACAGTATCTGTCCTTGGCCTTACCCTTACTCAACTATAGCCTATTCTTCCATTCAACTGTAGCAGTAGTAGTAGTACATGTAGTTGTAACCCCTGGATCATATGGATGTGAATCTGGTGGACTGCAGGCTACAGTTGTCCTTCTTCCACAGGCTACCATCCTCCTTTTGGGGTATAGGGAAGAATTGGAGAACATTTGTATAAGTAGACAGCTCCACTGCCTAATCTTATTGGTGCCACCACATGAAAATGTTCCTATCCAGCACCCCATTAAACTGTGCGATTATAGTGTTTTAGTGATTAGTTTTAGTGTTTAGTTTTAGTGTTTAGTGATTAGTGTTTTCATTGGTATATGTTCTGTATCTCTGCTGGGGAGGGTTGCCTTCATGTGCTGGCACTGATATTACCGAGCTGCTTCATTGCCTCAGTTGTATGGATGTCCCTCAGCTTCCTTCCTCTTCCCTGAAAAGAATTTATTGAGCTGCAGGAGGAGGGCAGCTTCAGTCTGCAGCCCATGAGCTTCACATTCAAGTGAGCCTGGGGTCCTGTCTGTCTGTATTCACATGTAGAGGGTATATGAAAAACTGTAGACAGAGAAAGGGAGGTGTTGAGTCTGTAGTCCACTGGGTTCACATTCAGATAAGTCTGAGGTTACAAATGCTTTGTTCTGTATCTGTACAGTATTTAGATTGAGAGGGCATGTGAATAAACTATAGACAGAGAAGGGCTGGACTTTTGGGCCATAGATAGAGTCTACTAACCCTTTCTTCCTACCCCTGGCTCGAGGAAGTTTAGAGCTAGGTTTCACACCAAATTAAGACATGTCATTCAGTGTATGGCTGTGTTCACACCAAATGCTTGGTGGCACAGGCCAGTGCAGGTGAGAGTTTTTCATCATTGTAACTCATACAAGTGGCCCCAACCCATTGGACACAGGTGGGTGTGGGTGGGTGTTTTGCATCACTGAAACCCATACATGTCACCCACTGGATATGGGTGAGCTCAGACGAGAAAGTTACAGTGATACAGAACTCCCGCTTGTGCCAGCAGGTATTGGTGTGGATGTAGACTTAAGGTGGTATCTTGATAAACTGTTAGATCATTCATTCACTCATTATCCAATCCTGTGTTGCCCCATAGAGGAGCGTAGGAGCTGTTAGACAGCATGAATAATAAAGTCATCATGAGCTGTTTCACTTTCTCCTGTAGTCAGAGTAAAGCTTTGAATCATCACCTTCACCCTTTCAGTTTAGTGATACATTTTTTAGTTTATTCTTGCAACTGTCGGATGATATTGAGTTTAGGAGAGCCCCCTAGTAGTGCAGGGGTTAATGAAGGTTGTATTATTCCCTCCACTTTGAAAAGTCTCTCATAAGCTGTATAATACCATCTGGAGATAGCAGGAATAACCTAAACACTACATCATCAGAGTGGAGGAGCTGACAGTGAACAATAGATCACTATTTGTTGTGAAATTCTGACTGCAATGTAACTCCAGCTCGACTCGTTTTTTTTTTTTTTTTAAATAGTCTAATGTGGCCTAAAATTGCTACCTTTCTGTCTTCGGAACTGAATTGCAACAATAAATTAACACTAGAGTACAATGATAGTCACAAAGAAGGCTGTGGAAAAGATTTAGAACTGTTGCATTGTCATATTCAGACACTGAGCTGCAGAAAATAAGCTGCAAAAGGACAGAAATAATGGGCCAAATTAATGTGAAAGATGCATAACAGTAGGAGTAGAGACTGAAGAGAAACCATTGCTTACGATTGTGCAGGGACAGCATAAGGGAAAGTGTTAAAGAATATGGGTTGTGGAAGAAAAGGTCATTAGAGTGTAGGGACAAATGTTAAGGGGTATCCAGGACCACTCCAAAATGTAGCACTAGACTGTGGATGTATATACAGTGTATTACAATGTGTAAGTCCACTGGAAGCTTGTTACTGTGTTGTGATAAAATGACAGAAGGTTGATTGATTGTTTTTTTTTTCTTTTGGGTCTTTGAAACCAGTGATAAGAAACAGGGAAGTGAGCATGGAAGTAAAAAAGTACAGTAATTGCATGACAGTACTGTATTGTGATACCAACTCTAATGCATGGAAGTGAAGCTTGAACCTTGTTGAAAGGACAAGTCAAGAGCGAGGGCAGTGGAAATGAGTTATCTGGCAGGAGTATGTGGCGGTACATGGAGAAACAGCCTGACAAATGAGGAAGTAAAGGAGTGTTGTGGTGCGGATGTGGATGTGATAGAAAGCTTTAGGAGAAATACATTGAGGTGGTTTGCCCATGGAGAGTAAGAGACTAATGAGGAGAGTGTATGTGTGTGAGGTGGAGGGGGTGAGAGGGAGGGGGAGGCCAAGGATGAAGGAGCAGGGTGTGAGCTGGGAGCAGGGCAGTGAAATGGCGGAGGACGGGGTGACATGGAGGTGATATATTTGTGGCCACCCTTTACAGAATTAAGGCATCTGGCAACAGACAGATTGATAGTACAGTATTCACATGACTTCCTCTAATCTTTAGTGGGAACAAGAGGCCAAGATGCTGATGATGATAATAACAAGAAGACAATCTTTGAATAGCAGGAAAAAGCCATAGCTAAGGATGTCTGTGATACTTCGAAATTCAGTAACTAGAAAGAAGGGGGAAAAAAAAAGTGCATTTTCTCTTGTTTAGTCTCTGAGGATGGGTTATGTGTGCTGTAGTCTGAGACTCGGAGAAACAAATAACTAACCCTTACACTATGAGAGATATAAAATAAAGTTGTCTAAAGATAACAAGAATAAAGTTTAATGCATTATCATGCTATCCTAAAAGGCTGTAGATCAAGTCAGTCAGTGTGGTATGGTACTCTCTAGGAGGATGGGAAAGCTGGTAACAGGGAGAGTTGGAGCCCCCTTTGCACTAACCAACAAAGCTAGCTCCTGACCACCCTCTCTTTGCTGACCCTTTTCAGATACCACACATTATACTCTACTGTGATACTAGTTGGTGCTACCAAGGGCATGTGTCTGAAAAACTTTGCCCATGTTGTTTAGGGAGGCATCGAGCAGGCTCCATCAGTGACACTTTGGACTGGGTTGGGGCTGGGGCCCTGTCTGGGCCTGGGGCTGGGGCCCTGTCTGGGCCTGGGGCTGGGTGGATGGGGCCTGTGATCTGTCTCCACATTTCATTTTAATGGAAAGACTGCTAGAGATTGAGCCACGTGATGAGCTGCCATTAGGTAACCAAGGCAGATGCTTGCATGTTGAAGCTTTTATAAACGAAACAACCGAAAAAATTAATGGTAAGTGCTTCTACCGCCTTCATTACAACAGCTCTCCAAACTGAATCTAATTATCTGGTCATCATTACCGTCGTCATCACTGTCCCCCATGTGTTGCTTTCTCCTAGAAACCATCTGACAAGAGGTGGCCATGACAAAATTGCCTCCAGGCTACTTTACCCTTACATGTTTCACTCACTCACTCAGTTTTCCTTCTCTCCCTCCTCTAAACTTTTACTTTCGTATTCCACACTACACATGGTCTTCCGCTTGCTGCATTACCCTCAGTCTTAGTTTTACTGATGTCCTTCGGCACCCTGTATGCGTCCTTTGAGCATATCTGTATCATATTCATGTATTTCTCCTGAATCCACTCAGCACTGCCATATTTCATGCCACCCTTCATGGGATTAAGGCGTCTGGCTATAGATAGATAGATAGATTTCAGTTACCTAGTGGTGGCAAGAATGAAAGTTAAAGGGTGCTACAATTCAGAAAGGGTTGAGCTGTTTTCCTGTGCTGTCCTCCCTACTAATTTTATAAAATTGTCACGTGGTGGTCTAATGAGTTAAGGTGATCCAGTCGGATGTGGTCCATGAAGTTCTACTTCCAAGGGGTGGTTAGGGTTTATTGCCCACATAATGCTGCTTAGGGAAGAGCCTTCAGTGTGTGGACTGAGTAGCTTAGTCCCTCGCCTCTACGATCTTGAGCGGACAATACAGAATTGGATGATAAATTAATGATTATCACTATTTAATTTGCTAGTCGATGAAAGTATCCAGTCTGACAGGTTTATGTGAAGTTCATCTACAAAGAAAAAATATATAATTATGCAGATGGTTTTATAAGTCAGGTGGAGCCAGGATTTCAAAGTCTTAAATGATTTATGAATGAATGTGTGGCCCCTTTTGCTGGATGTGCTGTTTAATAATTCTGTTGCTGTAGTTTCTTCTTTTTCTTCCTTGTTTCTGGATTGTTAATGCCCCCTCTGTCCCTCTCTAGCAATCCATTCATACCTTAGAAAACGAGCTGCCTAGTTTGGATCAAGTGGCCTACGTCACTTATCATGATTTCCTGTTCTGTGTGTGTGTGTGTGTGTGCGTGCATGCAGTAAAAACCTACCGTCTGTATATTTACCCATCTGTCTGTTATCTGTTTATCTGCTTATATATCTAGATGTAGGATATTTAGCAGATCTGAGAGATTATAATATTCAAAATGAAGAGCCTACGCTGCTCTAAACTCTATACACGTTCAGTTAATAGGAAGACGTTTACAGTACAAAGCTTTTTCACGAAATAAAGTTACCGACTGACTGACTGACTATAATCTATGGATGTATTTATGTATCACTTATAAGGGTCGTATTTTAATTGGCCTTGGAGATTTCGCAATTCATTCGACACATAACACCTCACTATCACGTAATATATCTTACTGATGCAAAACAATGTCGATATTAAAGGATATAAATAACTGAATATAATGTTAAGAAGTTATTTGGAAATTAAATCGCTGAGGAAAAGTGATACGGAATCTATCGTTCTTGACTCAAGGGCCAGGGTTAGGATGTTGATGATGATGCTATACTAAGGCAACACGTCCATGGCACTATTCAGTAGTTCTTTCATCTTAACTTGGCTCAGATTTTCATTCTTTTTCAGCTTAGTTCACATAGTTCAGTGGCAAAATGAGGCAGCTACTAGTGGTACGCCTCTACAGCCTCTCATTCATGAGCCGCACCATATTTTAGGGCTAATCTCATGTTATACCTCAACATTCAAGACGGAGGAATGGCAACTTTAGGCCAAGTTGGAGTGAAAGGAGTATAAGAAAGCAGAGCAACACACGTCCTTAATTTGTTTACCAGCCGTGTTCCGCCTGAGAGAGGTAACGGTGCGGCTCACTTACTGTTATATGTTGGCCTTTATATTATATCCTACTTCACCTCCATCCCTCCCTCCCCCACTCATTCACAGAGGCACACCTCCACCCCGGGCCAGGTTTCAGGCAGGGTGGGACCCCCAAGGATCGTACCCCACGGGGGCAGCGGTCACCGGGTGTCCCACCTAAAATCGTTTGGCACTGCCATTTTTTTTATCTATCTATTTTTTTTTTTTTACCTAGGAACTCGAATTTTTGCACAATGGTAGACTTTCACGCGCAGTGTTATACGAGGAAGTATGGTGGAACCCTCGTGCCGTCCTCCAGCCGTGGGGGGTGGGTTAGTGGTCTTGGTCAGTCATTATGCTCTGCCACAGTGTGAGACATACATGATATTTTGCATTTTGATAGATGTTCACCCCGGCCATATTTTGGGAAGGATGGAGCCTCCGAGGGTCTCCCCTAACGGGGGAGGATGCGGCCCCTGGGGTTCCGGCAAAGACATTATGCATAGCCACAGTCTCTAACCTAGAAGCACGAAATTGGTCATGTTGTAGACGTTTGAGTGATAGATTTTACACAGACACACGAAAGTTTGCATGGTAGTTGACCTTCACCCGGACCAGAGTTTATAGATGGTGTGACCCCCGGGGTTAACCCCTCCACCTCCTATGTAAATAGTTACTCCTTATCCCTTACAGTACTGCAGAGATGGGTGCGGCTATTAAACGTGTCAGTTGTCTTTTTCTCTTTTTTAACACAGAGCTTTTCACTCTAGGAATACGCTTGAATGAGCCATAAGGACGAGTCACCGAGATTATTCTTTGGATTTACGACTATCAGCTACACGAGTCATCAGTGTAGGCAACCAGTTTTTGCCAACTCAGATTCTTCCCTTAGAAAATGATAAGCAACAATCGAACTTCCATCCAGGTCCCTAAATGCAGTGCTGGTTTGGGTATGATGGAGGGAAGGATTATATAAGAAAGCCATACTGAGTAGCGGTAGGTGGCGTGGGAGGCTCAAGGTCATGAGAGTTGAAATTCACGAAGAAACAATTTGCCTTTTTTCCTGACTTTTATTTTTGAAAGGAGGAGGAAAGGATAGTGGATGTGTGTGTGTGTGTGTGTGTGTGTGTGTGTGATCTTCAGTTTATCTGGGACCAACACACACACACACACACACACACACACACACACACACGTCCCTCGCGAAAGGATATTTATTTATTTATGCATGAAAGACATAGGAAAGGAAAGTGCATGGTCTTCCTATGTCGCTTTCTTCCTGGAAAAACTAGATCAAAATTGCGAGAGGAATGGATCATAAGTCGGTTTGTAATTGTGGACGGGCCCAAATTCTCGTCGGCTAAGTAAGCTCCCTAACACCTTTTCCTGAGCGATTTATTTTGTTTACTAAACCTTACAACCCTCTTCTGTGTTTCATAAATCCTTCCAGTATCGCCATACTTTGCATAATTAATGTACACAAGGATATTAACCAACTATGTCCAAAAATAAATCACAAGGATATTAGCCAGCTGTCCAAAAATAAATCGCTAAGAGAGAGATATTAGGGAGCTTCCTCACCCGACAAGGCAATACGACCCACGGTGGTAGCCTATGGGTGAGGTAGGATTGAGAGCACCCCGTGCACTATTAACAACTTCCTTTCGTACCACAGGCCACTCTTCCACCCGAATATGTTGCTAACTAGGCGTAAAACTGTCTCCATCTTCAGTGCTGGCGGATGAGATTAGCACTAGAATATGATGCTATATTGCTCTTACTCTAACCTGGTCTAAAATTGTCATCCCTTCATTTTTAGTGCTGAGTTGTGACAAGATATTAGCAATAAAATGATACTATTATATTCACGAAGGATTGCAATAGAAAGGATGTGAACCCGAAGCATTATAATTTTTCTCCATCGACTTACGTAAAATAAACTGCAAAAGGGAGAAAATATAGGTCAGGCTAAGGTAAAAAGGGTGGAAGAGGTGATATGGAGAGGATGTAGAGTTGTAGTACTGTCTTTTTCTGCCACTGAAATACGCGAAATAAGCTGCAACAGGACGAAAATATTAGCCAAATTATGAAAAAATTATATAATAATTACTACAAAAAGGGGGAGAATATGAGTAATGTTACATGAAACTGAGATACGCTGTTTAAAAGGGAATTTACTAGAGATAAAGTGAGTTTATGCCATCGATATATTAAATTGTGTAACATCCTTCCGTCTACTTGGTTTCTTCCTGCAAACTGTGTATTACACATGGCTCATGAATGAACAACTGTTTACATTTGTTTATGATTCTTCACATGTTGCACCTTTTGTTTACGTTTAAATTTATGCTTTGCCAACCAATAACTCGGATATGTGAGTATGTCTATTAATTCATGATGAAAAAATGTTATATGAAACAAATTTGGGGGCCATCTGACACCTTGCGTTTGTCTGGGTGTGAATCATAGAGGGATTTTATGAGCATTTATTTGTTGAAAAATTGCATTAACCGACAAAAATATTGTATGTGAAATATTTAAAAGTAATTTTCATAGTATCTAAGAAAAATTCTTCATTATACTTCGATTTTTTTCATTAGCAAAATAGAGAAAAACTTGCAGACATTGGTAGACGAATGCGCCTGGCGGGCGATGCTCAGCTGTTCACTGTTTACGCCGCCATCTGTTGGCAGGGAGGGTAGTCGCTGATGAGCTTCGAAGATGGTTGAGTGTTGCGATGAATGAAGTGCTTTCACTGTGATTTCTAACCTATGATAAAATTAAAGTGTGGTGCAGCTATGTGTGGAGGAGCATGAGGGTGTGAGCCGTGTGTGGAGAGTGAGATGAGCGTGGCGGGCGTGATATAAGGAGCAGTGGGAGCGAGATGGGAGGCCAGCAGGGAAAAGAGAGGCACCTCGGATCAGGCAGAGGTACAATAACCCGTGCCACCAAAGCCAAATATCAGTCCGGCCGGGATATAAGGATTACCGCTGGAGCCAACATCTTCACCGAGCACAATGGTGAGTATCGTGGGCGGAGTTGTGTGGGCGTGGGGGACGTGTGGGCGTGGGGGGAGAGTGGTGGTGGGCGGAGATGTGTGTTGACAGCTGCGGCATCCCTCACCCCACCTCACCCCGGCCCCACCTTGTTATTCCACCTACTACCTGTTTTAATTACTCCTACTGCCAGCATCATTGCCCTCACATCTAGTACTATTAACTACTATTACTTTTGTCGATACCACTTGCTGTAGTTACCACCGCAGACCATCGTACTAACTTGAGTAACTACTATTCTAAACATCTCATTATAACTTGCTACTTTAATTTAAATTTCGCACTACAACTTCCCTCACACTTGCTACTGTCACCTACTATTACTATCCCTGTTACCATTTGTTATAGCTACTACTGCAAACCATTAGACTGCAGTCCTGCTAACGTAGGCTCATACTACCTTTCTGTTAGACCACAGATTATAACTTCCACAATCACTACTGCTGTCACCTACTACTACTGTCACCTACCACTACTGTTCCTGGTACTCTTTGTTATAACTACCACTACAGATCATGATACTGTTAGACTACTATTCTGCTAGTGGTACTGTTGTGTTATACTGTTATTGTTTCTCCAGCTTCCACTACCACCACCCTCACACCTACTACCATCATCAGCTACTACTGTTTCTGCTACCATTTGATGTAGCTACTACTACAGACTATTGTACTAAGACTGTGTACTGTTCACCTCAGCTATTGCAATTACTGTGCTGTTACTTTAATTTTCACTACCACAATCATCACTCTCACACCTAGCTACTACTATCATCTACCACTACTGTTTCTGATACCGTTTGATAGTTACTACTACAAACCATTCTACTTTGACTACTATTCAACTAAACTAGGCTAGTGTTACTACAACTATGCTGCCACTTTTTCTGTATAGCCTAGCCTACATGCACTGCTGTCATCACCACCCTCACAACTACTATCCTCACCAAACAGTACTATTCCTGCTACTATTTGATATTACATTACTAACTCTAGTACTGATTTAGGTTACTACCACATCCTATTACCGGTAGTGTAACAAACCAACTGCTACTACCACCACCCTGACAACAACAACAACAACAACTACCTGCTACTACTACTACTACTATTAATTTGCCACCATATGATAAAGCCACCATCACAGTGCTTTCTACAAGACCAATATTACTTTATCCAGACTGCCATTTTAATTACGTGGTATATAATGAGTGATTATAAGTAGTTACCTCCACTACCACTCATTTAACAGCTAATAGTATCTTTATCTATTATTTGGCCACTACCATTCAATAAGGATAGTACTGTTACCATCCTACAAGACTAATTGCATACCATTATCATTCTTATTTACTGTGAACTACATTTGAACTGTTACTACCATATATAATAAAGTTACCACTATTACCATTACAGTACCATTATCAGTCCTGTCTTATCAACACTACCATAGTTCTGTCTACCAATGGGCTGCTACCATTTATTAAAGCCACCACTATTACTAGCATGTTAAAACTACTAGTTTGGTACCATTAGATTCATTCCATCCCATTTGTACTGTACTGTAATTACTGTACAATATTATTTTATTACTGGTATGTGGTACTGTCTTCAGTTCAACTACTGTAGTACCGGTATTTGTGTCTTATTCTGTTACTGTAACTTTATATAGGGAGCTGACATTAATTCTACAGTATTGGTACAGTGTTACTTTTATCCATGGTACAATTTGTCTGCTACTACAGTATGGTACCGTACTGTACATAGCTACCACTACTTAGCATCATGCTACCACTGCTTACCATACTACCACTGCTTACCATACTACCACTACGTACCATCATACTGCCTCTGCTTAACATCATAGTACCACTAGATACCATCATATTATTACCAGATATTATACATCTTTAATTACCGATACTATCATTATCACCACCACCACAGTTATCTTCCTTCTGCACTTGCTGTTAACCACACTTGTGCCACTTAGTAATGACGTAAGTTGGAATTATTGACCCTTAATAGTTTCTTTGGTTTTAAGTTCATTTAAAGTTCAGCTGTTCTGTAAAGTAAAAGAAAACACCAGTGTTTATAATTTGCAGTGTTTTATCTTGCCTTATGGTTACAATGTTCTTTATGTTATGTTTTATGCCTATATGTATACATGCACAGTTAGGGACAGAAATGTGAACTGTATTTAGTCTAACTATTGCCAGACGCCTCAATCCCGAATGGGGTGGCCACAAACAAATCGCCTCCATGTCACTTTGTCCCCTGCCATTTCACTACCACGCTCCCAACTCACACCCCCCTCTCTCATATTTAGAAGTACAGTATATACAGTTCAGTAGTGTGTGGTTGCTGTGTGTGATTGCCCAAAGACACGTGTACATTTTGAGTAGCTATATCTTGAGATTTGCTTATTATTGTTATATCATGTGGAATTGAAGGAAATCAGTACCGTAAAGAAATACTGATCATCAGACTACTACTACTACTACTACTACTACTACTACTACTACTACTACTACCACCGTACTGTTACCACTACTATCACTGCTTCTGCTGCTGCTTTTTTTTTTTTTTTTTTAGCTCATGTGGAGGTGAAGGAAGTTATCATCCGACTCTTCATTTATGACCCGAAGCCTTATTAGCCTAAAGGAGACAGTCAGCCCCGTGTTTGTTGCTAAGGGTGATGTCTGCCCTTGACATCATTTTGTCGCGTGATATCACAGCCATTGAACGACATAACTGACATTCGCACTTTACATTTATTACTACAGTTACAGTGTTTTCGCCTGGCACATATCCGTAACCTCTTTTCAAGTGTAGTTGATGATCAGGTGTAATCAATTTGTTTTCACCTGACACCGATCCCTAACCTCCTTCAATTCAGTTCATGGCCAGGTGTGATCAATTTGTTTTCACCTGACACCGATCCCTAACCTCCCTCAGTTCAGTTCATGGCCAGGTTTGATCAATTTGTTTTCACCTGACATAGATCCCTAACCTCTTCAGATGAGCCGAGTTCATGGTCATGTGTAATTAGTTGGTTTTCACCGGACATTGATCCATAACCTCTTCTTAGTTCAGTCCATGGCCAAGTGTAGTCAGTGTGGAGGATAAATGTGAGTAGTAACTAAGGAGACTCATATCCACTTTATATCTGAGAGTCATAGACTTTCACCTAACAATGACTTAGTGTTCAGACTAAGAGTGGCCCATTTTAGTCAGATGAGAGCACACTGACTAGCTACCACATAGGATAAACGGTAGCCTGGTGCTGGAGAGGATGGCTTCATGTTGTGGCACCATTATAAGTCAACCAGGCCACTCCATTGCTCGATTATACAGAAATCCCTCAGTTCCTTCCCAGTCCCCAGAAAAGAGGATGGTGGACTGCAGGAGAACGGTAACTTTAGCCTGGAATCCACCATCCACCTTTCAAGGGATAGGGAAGGACGTGAGGGACCTTTGTAAATGGTAACCAGGTAATGGAGTGCCTGGTTAGCCTATAGCAGTGCCACCACATGAGGGCATCCTCCTTTGAATTCAGGGGATAGCGAGGGAATTGTCTGTTTAGCCTACCGTTATGTCAGTGCCACCACGTGAAGGCATCCTCCATCGGGTTAATGTTAAGATGTTCCTGGAGCCACAACAAGAACAAGAGCAACAAAAAGATCACAGTGTCATGGCAGTGGGATTGGTAAGACATCTTTAATCTGGCCACCCACCACTTGGGTATTCAGGTGTTCCAATGCTTTGACTGTGGCTTATGATCATGGTCTTCTGTACTTATCCATATCTATACTCATTTTACTCTAACTGGGCCCAAAATTGTCATCTGTCTATCTTGAATGCTGGGCTACGCTTTAAGGAAGAGATTACCTCGAGAGTAAGGTGCTAGTCGCGAAGAAGTGCTGTGGAAAGGATCCAGAGCCGTAGCATTGTCTTCTGCCACTGAATACGTGAAATGAACTTCAAAAGGACGAAAATCTAGGCCAAGTAAAGGTGAAAGAACTGTAGTCTGATTAGCCCTCCAGTCTGACAACACTTGGCCATCAGCTGAGTAGAGATGGGTTTTGGATCTGTCAGGTTACAGTAAATGATCTATAGTCATAGGTTTTGTTATATGTCGAGTCAGAGATGATGTGATTCATGCCGTGCGTCATTGCTACATTACTGTTATGCTAAGGCAGAGGTGGTATGTCAGCCTGTGATTACGATTGATAAGGTACTGTATAATTAGGTACTGGTATACTGTATATGTTACTATTGCGTCAGGTCAGAGATCTGGTGATTAATATGTCAAGGTACCATACCTTCGTGATGGAAATAAATTGTTTGTGACCTCTCGGTTTGGAATTAAGGCGTCTGGCTGTAGATAGATGCAATAGATGATAGCCTACGTTGAAATACTCTTACGGTATGCCAAGTTGGAGATCAGATGATTATGTTACTGTGCTTTTATAATGGACGCACCACCCTTTTCAGGAGAAGCTTAAGGTGTCTGACAATATATAGATAGATAGAGAGAGATAGATACGTCGACCTTTTTGATAGCCTGAGTAAAGAATGCTATACCGTATATCAGAACAGCATCCACCAGAAGTATTTACAATCTTCAGGCCAATATGAAAAAGTACACAATTCATTTACAAGAAAAGCTACTGTGTTGTTTGGGGAGGAATGAGAGATACGGAAGGCAGGACACTGGCAGCAGAGGATGGTCGTTAACTTTTGCTCATGGCTGTACATCATCGGTATGAAGGGGTTGTTTCGCAGAGTATTCTGCATGTAGTTCTCATACTTTTGTGCCTTCCTTTACTTTTTCTTTACTAGGTTATTGGTAGCTCTCATGCTTTATTGGGTTTCTTTAGCTAGTTATTTCTTAACCCTTTCTACCCATGTATTAGTGAGGGGATATATATATATTTTTTTTTAAATAAGAGGACAGAGGAAGGGGAAAAAATGAATTAAAACAAATAATCCATAGGATACACCAGATTACTGGTGTCCTCCATTCATGAAATATTTGTAACAGTTGGACTTGAACAGCTGTAGGTTGAAGTTTGGAGGGAAACAACTCTGGGGAAGCAAATTACAGAGAGATGCAGTTCGGGGAATAAAAAAATTCTGATAGGCAGAAATTCTGCAATATGGCTGTGTGACATTCCAGTCATGAGCGATGCCAAATGCCCGTGTAGCACGAGGGAAGGCATGGAGAGGTGGCACAATGGACGCAACTTCGGATGATGATGATGATGATGCAATGGAATGATGAATAAAAGTAATCAGAATAGAATAAGGACAGTAGGCTAAATCAGCAGTCATTTTACCGGCGTAACATAATGACACTTAACTAAATGATAAAAAGTTTGAATTGGTGTCTAACCATTGTTGTTGTTTATTTCCCTAGTTTGGAAGCTATTTAAAAATAATGGTAAATAAATACGATACGTGCATTGCCTGTTTGTTTTATGGTGAGAATTCTTTTTTCGGTAAATTCTTTTTTTCGGTAAATACCCCTTATGTATCTATTGTTTACACACACACACACACACACACACACACACACACACACACAGAAAGTGGTGTCAGCAAAAATACAGCCATGCTTTACAGAATCTCTGTTAGAAGAAGAAATGGTAGACCGAGAACGAGGGGAGATGATATTGGGGAGCATCGGGTATATGAGGGAGGGCTGTGTGTTGTGTGGGAGGGAGCGAGAGAGGGGGGGGTCGTTACTGAGTAGGGAGAGTGATATCTTGAGGTCTTTTTGTCGACGGTGTCTCTTGCAGGATGCAGCGTCGGGAAATGAATAGATTGCTTGATAGACTTGCTGTTCCTTCCCAGTCATTAAATACTCACACACACACACACACACACACACACACACACACACACACACACAC
>JAGKTI010001173.1:0-31494 GCA_018397915.1 Birgus latro
AAAAAAAAAAAAAAAAAAAAAAAAATTATGGTCCTCCCCCCTGGGGACTCCGAGGCATGATTTTTGTATGCCATTTTGAAGATAATTTTGAAAAGGAAGTGTAGTGTGTAGCGTGTATGTAGTTTGATGTTGACAGTTAGAGAAACTTGTATTGGAGAGTATGCTGGTCTACTCTCTGTGTAACTGAGACACTGAAAATGTTCAGCAAAGGAGGATGGTCAGGAACAAGTCCTGAGGGCTGATGAAACGAGAGCTCCAGCTCTCCCTGTCATCAGCTTTCCATCCTCCTTGGGAGTACTGCCCTGCTCGACTGGTGCTACAGTCTCCTCACCCTAAGAGGTTGAGAAGAGGGTAGATGAAGTGAATTATGTCATTTTAACCCCAGACCCGAGGAGGGAACGGAGACTGTGCCATATCAGTATGTTGAAGGAGTACCACAGGCGAGACGTAGACCTTCCTAAGGCTGTGTGTGTGGTGGTGGCTACTGAGTTGGCGGAGGACGAGGGCTGCCCTTTGACTTTGGACCAGACGACCAGTTGGAGAGAAAACCAGCGCGCTTGGAGCACGCTGGCAGATAGACTCTCCCACTTGACTGCAGAGCAACGTGCCGAGTTGGTTGAACTTCTCAGCAAGTTCCCTGATGTTTTTCGGGACAGCCCAGGACGGACGGATGTGGCGCAGCATGATGTGGTCGTTGGAGATGCTGGTCCTGCGAAGCAGCCACCCTATCGGGTTAGTCCTTCGAAGCAGACCATCATCCAGGAGGAACTGAACTACCTGTGGCAGCAAGGGTTAGTCGAGCCCTGTCAAAGTGAGTGGTGCTCCCCGGTCATAGTGATTCCTAAACCCGATGGGTCCCATCATCTGTGCATTGATTACCGTAAAGTTAACTCCCTTACGAAAACGGACACCTACCCGCTACCTAGAGTAGATGATTGTGTTGATGCTATTGGCACTGCTAAATACTTAACCAGGTTGGATCTGATGAAGTGATATTGGCAAGTCCCTCTAACAGAAAAGGCCCAAGAAATTTCCTGTTTTGTGGTTGGTGGCAGTACTTATAAATTTAAAGTCATGCCCTATGGTATGAAGAATGCTCCTGCCACCTTCCAAAGGCTGATGAATGAACTCACCCAGGGTTTGGATGGTTGTGTAACCTACATTGATGATGATGTTATCTTTAGCAATACTTGGGAACAACACTTGAGCCAACTAGATGCCTTGCTGCAGAGACTGTCCTCTGCTAATTTAGTGCTTAATTTACCTAAGTGTGAATTTGTAAGGGCTCAAGTGCAGTACCTAGGTTATATGGTCGGTTTTGGCCAAGTTAGTCCACCTGATGTAAAGGTTCAGGCCACAGTGAATTCTCCCCAACCCAAAAATAAGAGAGAGTTGCAACGATTCTTGGGTATGGTAGGCTACTACCGACGCTTTGTCCTGAACTTCTCTGATCTTGTAGCTCCCCTTACTGATTTGTTAAGAAAAGGAGTCAAGTATGAGTGGAAGCCAGAATGTGAGGATGCCTATTCAAAAGTTAAAGCCATCCTATTGAGTCACCCAGTGCTTCAAGCTCCCAATTTTGACAAACCTTTTAAATTAGCTGTTGATGCTAGTGGTCTAGGAGCTGGTGCAGTTTTGCTACAGGATAATGATCAGGGTTTTGAGATGCCTGTGTGCTGTTTCAGCAAGAAGTTCAATAAAGCCCAAAGGAATTATTCAACTATTGAGAAAGAACTCCTTGCACTCATACTTGCCCTCCAACACTTTTCTGTATATGTTGGTCCAGGGTCAGGTGA
This sequence comes from Birgus latro, assembly GCA_018397915.1. Lineage (NCBI taxonomy): Eukaryota > Metazoa > Arthropoda > Malacostraca > Decapoda > Coenobitidae > Birgus > Birgus latro. The sequence continues at coordinate 1,797 of JAGKTI010001173.1, forward strand.
TGTTGTAGTGTACACTGATCACCATCCTCTGAAATTTTTGTCTCGATTTAAGGACAAGAATCTTAGATTGACCCGTTGGGCCCTATTTTTGCAAGAATACTCCCTTGCTGTAAGACACGTACATGGGGTCAAAAATGTTCTAGCAGATTACCTGTCGAGAACTTAATTTGTACAATGTCCAGAAATTTCCCTTGGAAAATTTCTTCTCTCAGGAAGGGAGATGTTAGTGGCGTAGATACCCCAGTTGTGTGATAGAAAGAGAAAAGGGAGATGATACTTGTAAAGCGAGCTGCCGAGAAATCAGTTAATTCCTTTCCTATCTGTTTTGACCTGGTGGGTCGGAGAAAGGGTCATTCTGTGTACACAGCAGTCAAAAGGGTTCACTGGAAATAGACTAGGAGATTATCACAAAGATCCTATTTCCCAGTTTAACTGCTCCTGTCCCGTGAGAAAGTACAGTAAGCTTGTGAGGGGCGGAGCGTATTTTCAGAGTACGGCCAATCAAAGTAGGCTGAATCTTTCTCTGCCTTTCTTGATGGTTTGTAATTGGCTATGGGTGAGCTGAGTAAGGCCTCTCTTGTGTCGTACGAGGTCTAGTACTGTTTGAGTGGCTAGAGATAATTACTCTAAACGCCTAATGGCTAAATAACCGAAAGAGGCAGAGAACCGACCTTTTATAAGCTCGATCTGGTAGAGGGAGCGTCACTTCTAAAGTCATTTTTTCAAGAGACATTCACATGTCTTTGTACAGTCACGTACTTTGTTTGTCACATTTTATTACACTCTCCCTCTTAGTTTCTCTTTGCTTGATATGTGACGTTAATATCAAAAGACTTTGTTTTGCACCCTTATTAGTTTATTCACTACTCCATCTACACTTGTGTAATTTATTCACTTTCTCTCTCCTGTACTTGTGTGTGATTTATACTTGGTTTTTACCCTGTCTCCAAGCCACTCGTGTTGGGTATCTGTGAGTATAGTTTGTGTACCTACGCTCCACTGAGTTGTGATCTGTTTAGGTAAGAGTACCTAATTTTTATTTGTATTACACGGAGCTATTTGTTTATTTATTCTCTTTGTAATCCGAACATTCAGAACCTGTATTCGGATGTGTGTGTTATAATGTACAGTAAAGTTAAGTTAGTTTTCTCGTGAACTTTACCTTATCCCTTTTGGTGATTAATTTAAGGGTTAAGAGTGCACCTTAATACACATATCCGTAACAACAGTAAGGAGTTAGTTTCTTCTGTTGTGCTGCCTGTTTTGTTTTTGTTGCTTTCAGAGACTTCTTCTGCTGTGTGGTTTATGTTGAACTTCAGAGGTTAGGTATAGCCGTAGTTAACCCTTTCTTGTAATTTTCGGTCTTATTCAGGCTAGGACACAGTTAACAGGAGGGGTTAGTTACAGCCTCCATGAACCCATTCACTTTCAGAGGCTGTTATTTTGTTTGAGTAATTCCAGACTGTGTTGGTCAGATTCAGTATAGTATTCATGAACCCATCAGATTTTATTCATTCTTGCTTTGGAAGTATTTAGTCTTCCCAGGAGAGACTTTATTAATTGGAGGGGTTAAATATAACTTTCATTAATCCCAGCACTAATGGAGGTCCTTTTTGAGTTTAATAAAATCATGAGAGTGAAAGATATATCTAACCCTCCAGTTTGGAAAGCTTGTCTTTAGTTGAAAATAATTTTCCAGAAACAGAGGTAATGAAATAAGAAAGATATCCTTAGGCTTATTGGGTTAAAAGTGAGTGCACAAAATTGTAAGCAAAATCTGTGATTGACCAGATGTAGATACATACTTCTGGCTGATGACAAAATGTATTTTAAATAGCCTTGTCTGATACTGTGTCATACATAGGCCCATTGTCTAGGAGGCATTGGAGACTTCATAACACCATTTCTTTAGCAGTTTATTTTGAATAATTAAACTTAACCTTCTCTTGAATGCTGTTTACAGTATATAATTTTATTTGTGACATATTTTGCATCAGTACCATACAACAGGTTGTTGAGTTGTAATGTGCAGAAATAATCATGGAGGAGGAGGTTTTCTGAAATCTCCAAAGTCACTTAGAATGCAAACCATGTTCATGTGTTTTCGTTTCAGAGGATGGACAGGTGTACAGCTGGGGCTATGGTCCCCTTGGAAGAGGCCCAAGAGTAACATATGCAAAGGACCCCACACTGTTACCCTCAACATTATTCGGACAGAATGACATTACGCCTGATGCTAAGGTAGGATGGTGGTAGTCTAGAGCATGGCTCTTCCTTTACCATGGCATACTTGCACTTAAGAAATCCCCATATTGATATTGACTGTGGTGTAGGTGATGTTTTCTATGGACTGGGAACTAAACCAAGTGCCTCCCCAGCAGTTGCTGGAAAATGATGAGCGAAAAGAAAGGTGCAGTGTTTAAGAAGATTTGTTTCGATGGCAGCTCAAAACATCTCTTTTCTTTTCCTTTGAATTTCAATAGTTGTTCATAAGGTCCAAAATGGGATGGGATGATAATGACATACTGGTTGTCATTGTGGCCTCGGCTTATCTGGATATGAACCTGATGGGCTCCAGGAAACTGGTGACTTCAGCAGAGCATTCCCAGAGGGTTTTTATTGAAATTATGTTGAAGGAATGTCTGTGTTTTGAGATCAGTAAGTGTGTTGTGGTTTGGAGGGGCTTTAAATTGAGAGCAGAGTGGATTGTTATGCATCAAGAGCTGATATTAGTTTTTATTCAGTGTTTGTGACAAGATCACACCTCATGTCCCCCTTGCTCCCTCACAACAACAGTTTTAGACCTCTTCCCTCCACAAACACCTCTTAGTCAACCTTGCACAGCATGCATGTGATTGCATGAACTCCACAAGACCAGCACAGTGTACCCTTCTTGGAACAACAGATGGTAGTAAAGCCTTTGATGCTGTCCCTTGAAGCAAACTAATCACCCAAATATACCACTAGATCTACAACACAAACTTAGAGTAACAGCACCAAACATTGGCTCATCAGGGCATCTGGCTTTGATAGATACACAAATAGATAGGTAGGTAGGTAGATAGATACAGTAGATAAATCAGTCATAATAATCAAATCTCCAGATTTTTCCCTGCCTGTCCTTCCCCCACACATTGTATTCTTTCCATTTAGTACATTCATATTAATGTCGCTGTTCAATTTGGTTTCAGGCATATAATTTGTGGCTTCGTTTTTATATGGTCAACTGATTCCATTTTCATAACTATCAGACTATCCACATTACTATACATAATCTTAAAAGATTTGTGCCTCAGTCTTTCTCATCTTTTCCTTTGTTGCTTTCACAGCCCCTTCAACATCCATTATCTCCCTTACTTCATTGTTTTTAAATACTTAATTTTTATATCCATCACTTAAAAAATATCTCTTGTTTTTTATCAGTCCTTTCATCATTATTTATTTATTTGTGGAGTTATTTTGTTAAATACTGTAGTTAGTTTCTTTTATTTAGTCTTTTCCTGTGAAGACTTCTCTATGTTGTTGCTTGTTTAGATTCTTTGTTATAATTATATTGTTGCAGAATATTTATAAGACCAGGTACTGGAGCTGCTGACTTATGTCAGTGCCACCACATGAAGGCATCCCTCTCAACGGTGTAGTTACTTGAAGTTAGCACTTCTTTGAGTGATTAGATGCTTTTACTATGGGATGAGAAGTTGGATATGAATGCTAGTGGTGATGATGATGGTAAGAACAGTGATGAAAATGATGCCAAAAATTTTTGATAGTAAAAATACAGCACTACTATTAACCCCTTCTCATCCTTAAATATCAGGACCAGCTTGCCTAATCCTAGGCTCGTACACTCCTCATGGGGCAACATAGGATTGGATGATGGATGGATGAAAAAATACAGTACCACTATTAACCCTTTCAGTGTGGATGACATCTGTTTTAGTTTATTTATTTATTTATTTATTTATTTATTTGTTTTTTTTTTAATGCAAGGGAACCAAAGGCCATGGGGCCGTATACTGTTCCTTTCAAGAAAAAACAAAGACAATATGAAAAAGAGCCAAATTCAAGATCAGTTCATTTCGAGATGCCTGGACACACTGCGTTTGAAAGACTGGAGATCATAGGAAGTAGGGAATACAGACAGAGGAAGACAGTTCCAGAGTTGACCAGCTGTATAAATGAAGGACTGGGAGTAACAGTTAGCTCTTGCGTTAGAGAGTTGGACAGTAAAGGGATGAGAGTTTGTTCCTAGACGGGTGTTACGTGCCTGTCGTAGAGGTGGAGGGATGCAAGCAGACAATTCAGAGGAACAGCGACCGTTGAAGTAGCCATAGAAAAGAGATAAAGATGCAACAGTGTGGCAAAGAGACAAAGGTTGAAGGGAATCAGTAAGAGGAGGAGAATTAATGAGATGAGAAGCCTTTGACTCCACCCCGTTGAGAAGAGCTGCATGTGGGGAGCCTCCCCACTGATGAGAGTTGTACTCCACACTGGGGCGAATAAAACCTCCGTACAAAGTCAACAACTGTGCAGGGGTCTCGGAGTTGGCTTAGCACACCTAATCTCTTGGAAGCAGATTTCACAAGAGATGTGATATGTTCTTTTCAAGATAAATCCCGAGTGAATGAAACCCCAGGCATGTTCAAGGATGATGCAGGACTGAGTTGGACATTATTAAACATTAATGGGTAATCCTGTGGAAGATTTTGTCAGGTTGATAGGTGTAAGAACTGAGCCTTTGATGCAATAAAAATGACAAGATTATTTTTACCCTAATCAGAGATACGAGCCAAGTCAGACATTAGGTGTGCCATAGCCTCATCCCTTTTTTGTTGAAGTAACTGCTGAGATGGACTTTGTGAGAACCAAATGGAAAGGTGAAGGGTGGAATCATCAGTGTATGAGTGGATTGTGTTAGATGTACAGCTCAGAAGGTCATTGATGAATAAAAGGAAAAGAGTTGGTGATAGGACAGAGCCCTGAGGATGACCACTGTTAACAGGTCTAGGAGAAGAACAATGGCCGTCTACAACAGCAGCTATAGAACAACCTGAAAGGAAGCTAGAGACGAAGACACAGATAGAAGGATAGAAACCATAAGAGGGAAGTTTGGAAATTAATGATTTATGCCAGACTCGATCGAAAGCCTTTGAGATGTCAAGTGCAGTGGCAAAGCTTTCGCCAAAGTCCTGAAAGGAGAATGACCAGGAGTCTGAAAGGTAGGTGAGAAGATCGCAAGTGGAGCATTCCTGACGGAACCCATACTGACAATCAGAAGAAGGTTGTGACAGTAAAGATGCTTTAAGATTATTCTGTTAAGACTTGACTCGAAAACTTTTGAGACACAGGATGTTAAAGCAATTGGACAATAGTTAGAGGGTTGGGAATGGTCACTCTTCTTTGGTACTGGCTGAATGAGAGCAAACTTCCAGCAAGAAGGAAAGGTACAGGTTGATAGACAAAGGTGAAAGAGTTTACCTAGGCAGGGTGTAAGCACAGAAGCACAGTTTTTGAGGACAACAGGAGGGACTGCATCAGGCCCATATGCCTTGTTAGTATTGAGGCCAGTGATGGCAGAAAATACATCAGCTGCAGAAATTTTAATGTCAGCCATGAGGAAGTCAGAGGGGGGAAGTGATGGAGGAACAGTACCAGAATCATCTAAGGTGGAATTGGAGGAGAAAGTTTGAGCAAAGAGATCTGCTTTATCCGTAGAAGAAATAGCTACAGAGCCATCAGAGTAGAAAAGAAGAGGGAAGGATGATGAGGTAAAGTTGTTAGAAAGGTTTTTGGCAAGGTGCCAGAAGGAGCGAGAAGAATTCGAGTTGGAGAGTTGAAAGCATTTAACATGGATGAAATTATTTTTAGCAGAACGAAGAACAGACTTAGCACGATTCCGGGCAGAAATATAAAAATGGTGTGATTCAGGGGTGGGTTGGCTCTGGTACCTTTTATAGGGCCTCTCTTTGTTGCGGACAGCATTAGAACAAGCTTGATTAAACCAAGGCTTTCTTGCATTAGACAAAGGATATGAGAAAGGAATGTATGCTTCCATGCCCGAGAGAATATCCTCGGTAATGTGCAAGGCACACTCAGATGGCTCCTGGCCATGGAAGTAATAATCATTCCAAGGAAAATCAAAGAAGTACTGCCTGAGGGCCTCCCAATCCACGGCTCCAGAGGGTCCACAGGCCGTATCAGAGCGATAGGACAGGCTAAGGTAATAAGGTTGTGATTGGAAGAGCCCAACTGAGAGAAAAGATTAACAGTGTAAGAAGAGGGATTAATTGTTAGGAAGAGGTCAAGTATGTTGCAACTCTCTCCAAGGCAGTCAGGGATACGGCTAGGGTGCTGTACAAGCTGATGTAGGTCATTAAGGATAGAAAAGATGTAGGCTTGTTCACCAGGTGGATCGGTGAAAGGAGAGGAGAGCTAAAGGTGGTGGTGAACATTGAAATCTCCTAGAATGGAGATTTCAGAGAAAGGAGAAATGGATAAAATGTGTTCCATCATAGAAGTAAGATAGTCAAAGAATTTTTGATAGTAGAATTAGGGGATAAGTAAACAGCACAGATATATTTAGACAGAGAATGACAGGAGAGACGAAGCCAGAGAGTAGAGAATTCAGAAGAATCAAGTTCAGGAACAGGAGAGCAAGATAGATCGTTGCGTACATACACACAACAGCCACCTTTTGCTTTGAAATGAGTATAAAGAAAGTAGGAGGATACAGAAAAGGGTTTGCTGTCAGTTGCCTTAGACAGCTGAGTCTGTGTGAGGAAGAGACGGTGAGGTGTAGAGGAGGAGAGGTGGTGCTCAACAGAGCGAGAGTTAGAAGAAAGGCCGCCAATGTTGCAGAGATTTTTATCAACTTAATAAAGGCATTTTGTATTGAAAGGATTTATTAAGTCTACATCTACTCCCCCAGTTCAAAAGTATATCCTAAGCTGAGTATAGTTGTAAAAGTAGACCAGTAATACAATGAAAAAAGGTCCTAAGGGCAATGTATATATGTCGTTTCAGATACAGCAGCGATAATTGGAGGCAGCACAAACTAAATTCATAGCACCTCAAGCATACGTCCTCAGGTGGAAGAATGGTGTGGAGGTTGATGATCATGAAAATGATGGCGATTGAAGCCAGTACAATATTAAGATATTCAACATTTTTAGAAGTAGTGGGTGTTTGTTGTGGTGTAAACAAGAAGTTAGGATCTTGTTGATGATAATGAAATTGATCTCTGAAGTTATTATTTACACACATTCTTTCAGGTAGTGAGTGTGTGGAGCGGTGTAAACCACTTTGCAGCCATCAACAGCCATGGTTGCCTGTTTACATGGGGCAAAAACCCTGGAGGTTGTCTTGGCCAGGGACACACCAATGACCAGTGTTTTCCTCTCAGGGTGGGTTTTTGTGTGTTCTTACCTAATTCTTACCTAATTGTATCTTTACAGGAATGAGTCAAGCTCGTACTGTCCCGTGTCTTAAACCATTTTTATCATACATCTTAAATTTATGAATTGTTTTGGCACACACTGTTTCATTCGGTAGTGCATTCCACTGATCAATTGCCCTATTTGGGAAACTAAATTTCCTTACGTCTTTATCACCTTTCTTTTTATGCAGTTTTTTGTAGTGTCCTCTTGCTGATACTTCCCCATATGTTATATATTCATTTATGTCTATTTTCTTTTTCCCTGATTTTCATTTATATAGCATAATCATGTCTCCTCATTTTCTTCTATCCTGTAGTGTTGGCAGATTCAATTTTTCTAATCTTTCTTCATAGCTTAGATCCTTAAGCCTGGTACCCGTCTTGTAGCGGCCCTTTGAACTTTTTCAATCTTATCTATGTGTTTCTTGAAATGAGGACTCCAAACCACTGATGCATACTCCAGGGTTGGTCTAGTGAAAGATGTTATTATCTTCCTGAGCATGTCTTCATTAATGTATGTGAATGCTATTCTCATATTTGCAAGCAGTGTATACATCTTCCGTATGTTTTCATTTATGTTGTCTGCCGGAGTTAATCTCGTTTCGTTTCGTTTCATTTTTGAAGGCTCCAACATGCTTTCATGTGTCGGCTTTGGTCACCTAATGGCGGCTCTCCATGCTGCTCGATCTCTGGCAGCCTCCCTGTTCAGTCCCTTAACCCTTAAGTCATACTTAATGACCTCGTCCCATGTCTTTCTCGGTCTGCCGCTCCCAACCCTTCCCTCAATATTAACACTTCTCACCCTTTGTACCCAATTATCATCCCCCATCCTCTCAACATGTCCAGACCACCTCAGCCTACCTCTCCTCATCACAACACCAATACACTTCAGTCCCATCCTACCTCTCAACTCTTCCATCATAAACCCAGCCCCCCCAGGCCTTGCATGCAGGGACACACTGCACATCCTCCTAATCATTGTCATTTCTGTACGTTTAAACCTGCGAATATCCTCTTCCTTTACTGCCCAGGTCTCACTACCAAACAGCATCACACTCCTAACACATGCTGCATTCAAAGACCCCTTAGCACGTAAGGAGAGTCCTCTCAATGTCAGGAGAGGCAACAGCTCCCTGAACTTCTTCCAACCACTTCTCACCCTAGCAACCGAGCTAACTCCAGCCCCACCTCCAGCACATAACATGTCTCCCAAATAACAAAACTCCTCCACACACTCAAGAGACTCACCAGCAAGTTCAACCCTCTCACGCCTAACAATCTCCACCTGCTCTCCCCGACATGCCGCACACATGAAATCAGCATTATCTCGCAGTCTACCTCTAATACCACTACATCTCTTGTGCACCCATTTATCACAAACACTGCACAAGATGGAATTGCTTCCCACACCCTTGTGGCAAACTGCACATGGCCACTCTCCCTCTCCTCTGATTGTACCGCCACCAACCTAGATATCATCACTTTTGTTTTATCTGCATTTATCCTTAAGCCCTTGTGCTCCATACCATCTCTCCACTTCTTAAATCTTTCCTCCGCCTCTTTTTCATTCTCTGCAATCAACACCAAATCATCACCATACAACATCTCCCATGGGAGTCCAACTCTGAAGTCACGTGAGAGGGCTTCAAGCACCATGATAAACAACAAGGGACTCAAAACTGACCCCTGATGCACACCAACATTCACGGAAAACTCATCACTCAAAACTCCATTCAGTCTTACCTGGGTGCGAGCACCCACGTACATGGCCATAACCACCCTAACCAGCCACTCTTCCAACCCCAGCTTTCTCATTGCCCACTTCACCACCTCTCTAGGGACTCTGTCAAAGGCCTTTTCCAAATCAACAAAAACAAAATACAATTCACTTTTCTTTCCAATATATTTTTCCTGAAGCTGTCGAACAATGAATCAGTGGTCCCCCTGCTTGGCATAAACCCAAACTGCATCTCATCGATATTCACTCCTTCTCTAATCATACCTTCTAGAACTCTCTCCATTACTTTCATTATCTGATCTAAGAGCTTTATACCTCTGTAATTTCCCCTTTCCAGGGCATCACCCTTCCCTTTGTACACATTTACAATTAAACTCTTCAGCCAATCATCTGGGACAACACACTCATATATAATCATATTTATCAAGTCAGTGACTAACCTCACCCCAGTATCTCCTAAGGCCTTCAACATTTCGGCAGTCAACCTAGACATACCTGCCGCCTTCTGTTATTGATAATCACACCTAAGTCCTCTCTTTGATTGGAAATATTAGTAATGGTGGAATGGAAAGGACAGGCCTACTGTAAGTGTTTAACCAAACCTAACCTAATTTAACTGTACCTAATAATTGAATCTACCCTAACCCAACCCAACCCAACCCACCCCAACCCAACCCAACCCAACCCAACCCAGCCTAACTCAGCCTACTTTTCAGTATGTTGAGCAAGATTTGGTAATATTCATTTGCACACAGTAAAACACATACAGGCATACATTATATGATAGCACAAATCCACTGGGTATGGTAAGATTTCTCGCTAAAGAAACAATAAAGGAAATAAATGTCACAAAGCGTTCGTCACTTGAAAAGTTAGGACGTCTCCCCTTTGATTCTGTTGGAGTGAGTTTTCATTTCCATTATTTATTTCGCTAAAAGAAAATATGGTGAGTGAGTTTGTGGTATTACTTCCTCCTCTTGGGTTGAGGACTGTGTGTTGTGCTTGTGTTTACATTAGGGAGAAACAGCTGATATGAGGATTCGCTCCGTGATTGGTTGATCATGACAAAGCCTCACTTGTAAGATCCTCTGTCATTGGCTGAGCAGAAATCAGGTGATGACGGTCGATTTAAGGCACGTACAACTTATGACGGGGGTAAGGTACCATAAAAAAATTTAGTGAATACCAAACTCGGGTGAGAGATACGGTGCCACGGAGTGCGTAATCTGAGGTGCCATATCTTGCTCAGGCACCTCAAATTACGACCTTGTTAGTAAATCCAGCCCCTGGTCGGTAGTTGAGTGGATTTTGTCTATTCTCTTTCTTGAATAAGGGAACAATGTTTGCTTTTTTCCAAATATCAGGTAGTTTACCTTGACCCAAGGATTCCTTGTATATTAACGATAATGGTCTACTTAACTCCTTTGCCCTTTCATGTAGCACCCAACATGAAATTTCATTGGGACCATTTGCTTTTCCTTTGTTTAATTTACTTAACTCTTCCTGTATTTCTTTTTCTGATATTTGTATATCTGGTAATATGTCTGGGCATGCATGTTCCATATCATCCCTCTCAAAATTATTTTCTTCTGTAGAAACTGATTGGAAATTCTTATTTAGTATTTCACAGATATCTTTCTCTTGTGTATATAGGATCCCTTCATCCCTAATGGATTGTATTTTATCTTTTACTTTGGTTTTGCTTCGGATGTAGCTGTAAAATAGCTTCGGTTGATCACTACTTTTGTTTATGATGTCCTCCTCAAACTGTTTTTGGGCTTCTCTCCTTATTCTTGTGTATTCGTTTCTTGCCTGTTTATAGTTGTTATATGCCTTCTCACTATTTTATCTTCTGTATCTATTCCACAACGTCTCTTTTTTCTTTTGATTTTTTACACTCTTTATTTAACCATTTCTCTATTTTCATTTCTACTTCTTTGTGCTGAGGGTTATAATTTTGGACTCCTGTTTCATAAAGTTCACAGAATTTTCTATATATAACATTTAAATCTCGTCCTCTAAGCTCTTTTTCCCAATCTATTTCAAAGAAGTATTTCTTTAGGTCATGATAATTGCCCTTTTTGTAGTTAAGGCTCTTTTTGTAACTTTCATTACTGTTAACTATGTCATATGCAATCCTGAAGTTGCAGTTTAATACTGCATGGTCGCTTTTGCCGAATGGAGGGTGATACATAATATTGTCAGTATCATTTTTTTTCCTAGTAAATATAAGATCTAGTACTGATGGTACATCAAGTCCTCTTTTTCTGGTTGTTTCTTTTACATGTTGCGTTAGGTAAAATTCCTGCACAAAGTCCAGGAGCTTTTGCTCCCAACAGCTTTCCTGGCTTTTTATTTCTAGAGTATTCCAATTTATATTTGTATTGAAATCTCCAGATAGTATAATTCTTTCTGATTTCTCTTCCATTCTATGTAGTAATGTTCTTAAACTTTTAATTGTATTCTCTGCCAGTTCTTCATATTTCCCTTTTTCCCAGATGTTTGATTTAGGTGGCATGTATAAATTTGCCACAGTTACTTCAGATGTACTAATCTCTACTGCTTTCAGTTCTACCTGTGAGGGTATATCTAGTTCTATTTCTTTGACTTGCAGATTTTTCTTTGTTAATATTATGATTCCTCCTCCTTTTTTTAAGCTCCTGTCTTTTCTTCATATATTGTATTCCTCTAGCTTTAGGGTGTCATTTGATATCATTGGTTAATTTGGTTTCAGTTAGGCAAACAATATGTAGTTCCTTCTCTTTAATATAATCATTCATCTCTTGAAATTTAGATACCATTCCTTCTACATTTGAGTACATCAACTTAATCTTCTTGTTTACATACCTGTCATGACTTGGGTCCACTACCTTCCTCCTTTCTATTCCCTCCTGTTATCACTTTCATACCTGTAATCGTATTACAGTATTTTGTAAAAAAAAATGTGTTCTTTTCTTCCTCTGATTATCCCTCATTCTTTGTTTTTGCCTCTTCCCTCTTCTCTTTTAGTAATCCCAGTTCCTCTTGAGTTAGGCATTTTTTTATCCCTACATTTTTTAAATCCTCTCTTTCCATAAGTTTGTTTGCATTTTTCAGTATTTCCTCCACGGTTTTTACCCTCTGAAAAGTCACTTTCAGGGGCCTTGATTTATTTACCTCGTATTTCCCTAACCTTTTGTGTTCCTCTATGTCTTTCCTAGAGATTTCCTATGATACTTCCTTCAAAATGTTCATTACATTTGCCATCTCTGTTTGGTCTCTCGAAATCTTTTTTTTTATTTCATCCTCCTGAATACCAGTGATTACTATAGATTTGTTGATGTCTGCTGAATCTTTGGCCAATTTTGGATTGTTTTGGATGATTTTCTTTACTTCCTTGTTAATGCTCTTTTCTTCAGCTCTTGTTTCCAAGTCTTTCTTTACTTTCACCATTTCAGCATACGTGGTTTCCACATCATTTTTGTAGCTTTGCATCGCTTCATTCACCTGGGTTATCTTCTCTTCAGTATCACTGCTATGATCTATCAGAGTGCTAGCCTTATTGTCTCTATATCATTTCTGAGTTCTTCCATAATACTCTCATGGTTGACAACTGTCCTTGCCATTTCACTAATCTTCCTTCTGAGTGTACCAACTTCCACTAAAAGTTCATCTATTGTTGTGGCTTTCCTGTTAGCTTCCTTTACAGTACATCCTTCAACTTTGCGAACTTTAACTTTGCGAATCACAAATTTTGCGAGGTAGTTCCAAGTCATTTATTTGTTAACATTTATGAACTTTGCGAGCGATCACACACTTTGCGAGGTCGAGTGGTGGGCAGGGTGACCAGATTTCTCTAGCAGGAATATGCTAGACAGCAGCTGAAATTATGCTAGATTGGCAAAAATAATGCTTAATCTTTTGTTGCTCTTAATGCGTTCAGTTTCTGTTATATTTTATGATTAATATAGTATTATTTCTACGTTTTTAACTGCATACAGTATGCACTCTTATAATTATGAAAGAAGAACATTAAAATAAATAATTACTCAGGTTCTAAAAGTTTATTTGAAAAATATTTGTGAAACATAAGCTGAAACTCTTCCTACCACACTTCGCACTTAAGCACTGCAACCTACAGGAGGCACTAAGCAGTAGAGAAATGATGGGCACTGAACCTGCCGCAGCCTGAATAGACAGCATCCACAGACTCAGCTGAATAACTGACTTTAGTCAGCCACGGCGTCACCCTGGGTCCCTGGCCCAGCGCCTGTGGACCTGTACAGTACACGTCTACCCTCCTCCAAAGCCTGTGATTTCCTGCTCTAGGTTTGTTAAAAGTATGGACTTTCACAGTTACCATTAATCATATTATATTAAACATGTATCCTGGTCTTCAATCCAGAAACTACCGCTAGCCACAAGTGGTCAGTTATTATAATCATGCTAAAAATTGTCCTAAGCTTATTAGATTATGCTAAAAATATACTAGATTTGATAACATGCTAAATTTTATGCTAAACACACAATTTTCTGGAAAAATATGCTAAAATTAGCATAATTATGCTAAATCTGGTCACCCTGACTGTGCCTCCTAGTTCGGTGTTCTGCCGCCCCGCCACGTTTGTTTACACCACAGTAGTCGCACCCAAGCCTTGCCCCGCCGCCAGTCTTCACATCAGTGTAAATATGCATTTTTTTTCTTTTTTACGTTTCTTACCTATGATGTTTTCATAATAATATTACTCTACAATACATCAGTCCATGTTTGTTTCATTTATCATCATAAAATTAAGAGGTAGAGTCGAGAGAAAGAGTGGGAAAAAGTGCTTACCTTGGGGTGATGTCGACCAATTTACCTTTATTGCATATGTTTAATTGTTTAAACTTTGCGAATTTCGATTTTGCGAGGTTTTTTGTCGACCATATTCTCGCAAAATTGGAGGAAGCACTGTACTAATTTTTCATTTTCCTCCTTCAGCATATGCAACTGCTTTTTAATTTCATCCATTTCACTCTGAAATGCCTTCTCTAATCTGTTCACTCGTTCAACCAACTTATTATATGTCTCCATTTCCACCAATTCCGGGTAGAAATCATCATCCTGTTTTTTACCTTTATCCCTTTTCTTAACTCTTTCCATATTTACTTTACTAAACATGGTGCTCATCTTGTGATACTATGAGAAGAATGTACTCACAGTTTGCATTCCTCGCGCCGTAGCCAAAATACTAAACAGCTGGTTCGCTTGTTCGGCGCATCTGCACTATTTGTTGTATTCTGTTTTTGGAACAACACTTTGTACTTAAACTTTTTCTTTTATATTAGGACAATATTTAGTTGGACCTAGTACATAGCTTGACTCATATAAAGATACTTTGTAGGAAAGGGCCATTTGGAGCCGATATGGCTTGGCTGCAGATCAGTATGTCTGCTCTCAACCGTGTGTGTGTGTGTGTGTGTGTGTGAGAAATATAAATGCATGCACTTTTACTCTTTTCACTTTTACTTGGCTCAGAACTATCATCTGTAGTATCATGAATGCCGAGCTGTAACGAGTTAAGCGTTAGAATACAGTGCTAGTCCCAAAGAAGTGTTATGGAAAGGATATCACGCCATAGCTCTGCTTCATTCTGCCACTGGGCTGCATGAAAAAAGCTGCAAAAGGATGGAAATCCCAGCTGTTCAAGTGAAGTAGTATAGCAAGTGAATGAATGTTTCTGAAACTTGACTTATTATCTTTTTGAAATCACATTGTAGAGACATACATCAGATGAGTGGATGGTTGGATAGATGGAAGGTTCACTGCTGATATATTTCTTTTAGTTTCCTTTGCTTGTCATGTAATCATTCACAGTCACACTATGAAGGCTTCCTGTCCTCTTTGTAAGGAATGCTGGGTAGCATCTTTTTAGAGTCACACACCCACTCCACACTGTCCATAAAATTCCTCAAACTATCTTCCAACTATGTGGAGTTGGAGGTGGTCACCAGCGACTGAAGGAGATCTGGTGTAGCAACCAGATGTCTACTCTAAGAATATCTTTCTGGACAGCATAGATTTGAGCTTGTCTGGTCATTCGTAATGATATTGTTGAATGACATTTTTCCCATCCACTCCATTCTGGTCTCGCTCAATGAAAAGTGTCAGTACAGTATTTTTAATGGTGACCTCAAAGTTGGTTGTTTGCCAGGACCCTTCCCAAATGATATTAAGTCATCATCTGCAAAAGTACACTTATAACTACTTAACCTTTCTGGCATGTCATTTATGGTACATACAATATATCAGATTCATAATGAGAGCCAGCACTTAACCTTGAGGCATCCCCCCGTCACACTCCAGCATAACTGTTCTCATTTGTCTTACCACCAAGTGTTTCTCTATCAGTTTCAGCAACTTCCTCTAAGCCTTTTCAGTAGTTTTCAGTTTCCACATTAACCTTTTGTGTGGAACCCTGTGAAATTCTTTTCTCTGACTCAAGTCAAGTAGTAGACCGTAGCACCAGTCAAGCAGGGCGGTACTTCCAAGGTGGATGGAAAGGTGATGACAGGGAGAGTTAGAGAGAGCTAGAGTTCCTGTTTCATCAGCCAGTGGGACTAGCTTCTGACCATCCCCCTTTGCTGAACCTTTATCAGTGTTTCAGTAATACAGAAAGTAGGCCAGAATGCTCTCCAGTACAAGTTCTGTAACTGTCAACACCAAACTAGCTGCACATTACACACTACTCTTTCTATTGAGAAAAACAAAAAAAAAATCATGACAACCACAGGGTCCCCGGGGGGGGGGCCATCAGAGCCCCCACCATCCGCCCCTGTCCCGGTAATGACCAAGCAAGATGCCCAGAACTACTGTCTGACTCACATCTTCATTTCTGCAACATTCGCAGCCTTTCCTCTACTTCCTTTCCGTTGAACACTACGTCTCCTCCTCTAACCTTCACCCTCTCTTCCTCACTGAGACTCATCTGTCTGAGGCGACTGATAGCAAACCCTTTTCTGTATCTTCCCATTTTCTCCATACTCATTTTAAAGCCAAAGGTGGCTGTTGTATACTAATGCAACAACATATCATGCTCTCATGTTCTTGAACATGAATCTTCTGAATTCTCTGCTCTCTGGCTTTGGCTTTCCTGTCATTCTCTGACTAAATATATCTGTGCAGTTTACTTGTCCCCTAACTCTACTGACTATGAAAAATTCATTGACTATCCTACTTCTAAGATGGAACACATCCTATCAGTTTCTCCTCTGAAATCTACATTCTAGATGATTTCAATGTTCACCATCACCTCTGACTTTTCTCTCCTGTCACTGATCCACCTGGTGAACAAGCCTACATCTTTTCTATCCTTAATGACCTTGAGCAGCTTGTACAGCACTCTACCCATATCCCGGACTTCCTTCCAGAGAGTTCCAACATACTAGACCTCTTTCTTACAGCTAATCCTTGTGCTTGTGCAGTTTATCTTTTCTCTCCATTAGACTCCTTCTGTCACAGCCTTATCACCTTAACATGTCCTGTTCCTCCAGTAAGGCCTGTGGACCCTCCCAATACAGCTGTGACAATATCGAGCTGCTGGTTGGGAGGCCCTCAGGCAATACTTCTTTGATTTTCCCTGGAATGATTATTGCATCCATGGCCGAGAGCCATTTGAGTGTGCCTCGCTCATTATGGAGGTTATTCTCTCAGGCTTGGAAGCATACATTCTGTTCTCATAACCTTTGACTAATGCATTTTAGGGTTTTTTTCGAGAATTCTTCCCCAGTATCCCTGCTTGTCGTAAGAGGCGACTAAAAGGGTTGGTGGTGGGTTAGTGCCCCACCCCGTAAAAACAACTAACTAAAAATACGAACAAGAAGCCTCGGACCAGGATTGACCAAAAGTTGACGAAAAAGGACCAGACAAAGGACGTGGTAAAGATTGCAACATGGAATATAAGGGGTATGAATGGTGAGGTGAAAGAGAGAGAGATTGTACAGTTGCTTGAGAGTGCGAAAGTGGATATATGTTGAATGACTGAAACTAAATGGAGAGGTGAGAGTGTGAGAGAATGGGAGTATGGATGGGGTATATGCGCGGGAGTGGGTGAGAATGAGAGGGCGAAAGAGGGAGTGTGTATTGCTGTGAGCAACAGATGGAAGGAGAACGTAAGATAGTATGGATCAGTTGGGTCAAGGATTATGTGGGTAAGAGTGAAAGTTGGACTACAAATGTGGGCAATTTTGTGCGTGTATGCGCCAACGCAAGATCGTGTAAGTAGAGTGAGAGAAGAGTTCTGGACAAATGTGGAAGCCTGCTTGGAAAAGTTTGAACGGAATGAGAGTGTGTTTCTGATTGGAGATATGAATGGAAAAGTAGGGAATGAGAAGGTGGATGGAGTGGTTGGTGAGCAGTGTGTGCCTGCAGAGATGAATGAGAATGGCAGTGCTTTAGTGGACATTTGTGCTGGGAGGGGGTTGGTGTTAGCTAATACCCTCTTCAGGCACAAAATGATCCATAGGTATACATGGCGAGTAGTGAGAAGGGTGGACGGTGGAATGAATGAACGGAAGGCAATGATTGACTATGTGTGTGTGGATGAAAGGATGAGAAGTTGTGTAATGGATGCAAGAGTATATAGTGGTTGGGGGAGTGGACTTTCTGACCACCGCTTGGTGGTGGCCACAATCAGAATCCAAACAAGATGGAGGAAGAGAAGAAGGGAAGGACAGGAGGAAGTATTTGTTACAAGGAGGGTACAAAAGTTACAGGAGGATGGAATAAAGGCTGAATATAAAAGGGAAGTGGAGGAGCGATTGGGTAAATATAGATTGGAGCAGATGGGGGATGTGGAAGGTGTGTACAAGATATTCACAGAAGAAATCTGTGCAGCATGTGAGGTGGTGTGTGGGGTGAAGAGAAGACGAAAGGGGGTTCAGGGAACAGCATGGTGGACTGAAGAGGTGAGAGAGGCTGTGGCACAAAAGAAGAAAGCATATAATGAGTGGATGAGGAACAGGGGCATCGAAGAGGCTGAGAGACGGATGGGAGAGTTGTATGTAGAGAGGAGGAGAGAGGTGAAAAGATTAGTAAGAGAGAGTAAGAAGGGAGTGGATGAGGAATTTGGAAGGAATTTGAGTGCAAAGTGGAGGGAATGTAAGAAAATGTTCTGGAAGGAGGTAAAGAGAGCTAGACAGGGTGCCAACGAAGTCAGTGGGGGTGTGAAAGATAAAAATGTTAGATTACTAGTGGAGAAGGGAGAAAAAGTAAACAGATGGAGCGAACACTTTAATGAACTGTTGAACATAGAGAATGAAAGTAATGCAAATGTAAGTGGCTAGGGAATGGCGGGGAGAAGGAGGGTTGTGAGAAGAGAGGAAGAAATCAGTAGGATCGAAGTGGTGGAAGCAATGAAGAAAGTTAAAAAGGGGAAAGCCCCAGGAATTGATGGAGTGTGTGGTGAAATGCTGAAGCATGGGGGAGAGATAGTAATAGAATGGATGTGGATGGTGGGCAGATTGGCTTGGGAGGAGGGTAGAGTCCCGGAGGATTGGAAGTCAGGTATAATTATTCCTCTGTACAAAGGAAAAGGGGAAAAAGCAGTGTGTGGTAGCCATAGAGGCATTTGCCTTCTCACTGTAATAGGAAAAGTATATGGTAGGATATTTATTGATAGAGTTAGTGAAATAACAGAGGAATTAGTTGGAGAAGAACAGGGAGGTTTTAGGAAGGGAAGAGGTTGTGTAGACCAGATATTCATTCTTAGATCCTAAGTAGAAAAGTTTCTAGAGAAGGGAAAGAAGTTGTATGCAGCCTTCATGGATCTGGAGAAAGCATATGACTGGGTGGATAGACAAGGATTGTGGAAGGAATTAAGAATATATGGAGTGGATGGGAAGTTGTTGAAGGCAGTGAAGAGTATGTATGAGGGTGCTAAGGCTGCAGTGCGTGTGGATGGCAAACTGAGTGAATCTTTCCATTTGAAGGTTGATTATTCAGTCTGTACATGGATGGGGTTATAAAAGAGGTACAAGGTCGGGCAGTGGATGTTGGAGCGGCCCTAGTGAGAGAGGGCAGTTTTTGGAAACTCCCTGTACTGTTGTTTGCAGATGATACTGTGTTGTTGAGCGAAGACGAAGGGGAGCTGCAAGGCTTGGTAGATGAGTTTGGGAGAGTGTGTAAGAAACGGAATCTAATGGTGAATGTAGGGAAGAGTAAAGTGATGGTCATTGAGAGAAGTGAAGCCAGTGAATGTACAGTGAGGTTGGATGGGAAGGATATGGAGAATGTGAGTGCATTTAAGTACTTGGGTAATGTGATGAGTAAGGATGGAAGTCTGGAGGGTGAAGTGCTCGAAAGGGTGCAGCAGGGAAGGAAGGTTGCTGGTTCGTTGAAAACAGTGATAAGAAACAGGGAGGTGAGCATGGAAGTGCATAAGTTGTTACATGACAGTATTGTGATACCAACTCTAACATATGGAAGTGAAGCTTGGACCCTGTTGGAAGGACAGAAGTCAAGAGTGAGAGCAGTGGAAATGAGTTATTTGAGAGGAGCATGTGGAGTCACATGGAGAGACAGACTAACAAATGAGGAAGTGAAGGAGCGTTGTGGTGTGGTTGTGGACGTGATAGGAAGCATTAGGAGAAACACGTTAAGGTGGTTTGGGCATGTGGAGAGGATGGAGAGTGAAAGACTGACGAGGAGAGTGTATGTGAGTGAGGTGGAGGGGGCAAGAGGGAGGGGGAGGCCAAGGATGAGATGGAGGGATGGAGTGGAGAGGTATATGAGAGAGGGGGGTGTGACTTGGGAGCGGGGTAGTGAAATGGCGGGGGACAGAGCGACATGGAGGCGATTTGTTTGTGGCCACCCCGTGCGAGATTGAGGTGTCTGGCAATAGATAGATAGACTAATGCTGTCCACAACAAGGAGAAGGCCTACAAAAGGTACTGGAGCCAACCCACTCTTAATCTCATCTATTTTATGTTTCTACTGGAATTGTGCTAAGGCTGTTCTTCATTCTGCAAAAAATAATTTCATGTGTACCAAATGTTTCAATCTCTCCAACTCAAATTCTTCCTGCTCCTTGCCAAAAACCTTTCCAGTAACTTTTCTTCTTCATCCATCCATCCTCTTTTCCACTCTGATGGCTTTGTAGCTATTTCTTGTACTGATTTATAAAGCAGAACTCATTGCTCAGACTTTCTCCCCCAGTCCCACCTTCGATGATTCTGGTGCTGTGCCTCCATTACTTTTCCCCCTCAGACTTCCTCATGGCTGACATTAAAATTTCTTCAAATTATGTATTTTGTGCCATTACTGGACTCAGTACTAACAATGCATATGAGCCTGATGAGGTCCCTGTTGTCCTCAAGCACTGTGCTTCTGTGCTTACACCCTGCCTAGGTAAACTCTTTTACCTTTGTCTCTCGACTTATACCTTTCCATCGTCACAGAAGTTTGCCCTTATTCAGCCTGTCCCAAAAAGGGGTGAACATTCCCAGTCCTCAAACTATCACCCAGTTTTTGAGTCTATTCTTAACAAAAAAAAATTTAAAACACCCTTCTAATCACAACCTTCTTTCTGATTGTCAGTATGGGTTCTGCCAGGGACGGTCCACTGGCAATCTTCTCACCTACCTTTCAGACTCCTGACATCTCAAAGGCATTCTGTTGAGTCTGACATTACTCTTTAATTTCCAAACTGCACTCTTGCTATTATTATCCTTCTGTCTGTTCCTTTGTCTCCAGCTTCCTTTCTGGTCGTTTTAGAGCTGCTGTTGTAGACGGCCACTGTTCTAGAGCTATCAATATTTGGTGTTCCTCAGGGCTTTTTCTTATCACCAGACCTCTTCCTTCTATTCATCAATGACCTTCTTTGCTGTACATCTAAACCAGTCCACTCATACGCTGATGACTCCACCCTTCACCTTTCCTTTCGCTTTCTGCAGCATCCATCTCAGCAGTTACTTCAACAAACAAAGGCAATGTCATACCTAATGGCTGACTTGGCTCAAATCTCTGATTGGGGTAAAAGTAGTCTTATTCTTTTTATTGCATCAGAAACTCAGTTCTTACAGCTTTCAACCTAATAGAATTTTCTGCAGGAGTGTCCCCTAATTCTTAGCAATGTCCATCTCAATCCTGCATCATCTTTTAACATACTTGGGGTTTCATTCTCTTAGGATTTATCTTGGAAAGATCATATTACTTCACTTGTAAAATCAGCTTCCATCAGCTGCATCCATGCCTTGTTTAACCCTGTACAGTTGTTGACTTTATACATGGGTTTTATTCACCCTTGTGTAGTGTACAACTCTCATGTGTGGGAAGGCTCTGCACATACAGTACAACTCTTCTCAGTGAGGTGGAGTCAAAGGCTTTTCATCCCGTTAACTCTCCTCTTCTTACTGACTCCCTTCAACCTCTGTCTCTTCACCACTATTACATCTTTACCTCTTTTCTATTGCTACATCAATAGTAACTGCCCCTCTGAACTGTCTGCTTGCATCGCTTTATCTCTACAGTGGACACATAGCACCCATCTAGCAACAAACTCTCATTCCTTATCTGTCCAACTTTCCAATGCAAGAGTTAACCATTACTCCCAGTCCTTCATTTATGCAACATGTCAACTCTGCAACTGTCTCCCTCTGTCTGTATTTCCTACTTCGTATGATCCCTCTGTCTGTATTTCCTACTTCCTATGGTCTCCAGTCTTTCAAACGCACCATGTGTCCAGGCATCTCAAAGTGAACTGATCTTGAATATAGCTCTCTGTTATCTTGTTCTTATATTTTTGGGAGGGAACAATTTGTGGGCTGCTGGCCTTCTCTCTTGAGAGAGAGAGAGAGAGAGAGAGAGAGAGAGAGAGAGAGAATAAGTAGGCACAAGACACCCAGCCCTCCATTTGTAGCTAAAATATCCACCACTCTAGTATAGAACCTCAGTTGGTTAGTGATACAAAATCATACATCCCTGAATCCAAATTCTTTGCAGTTGTTACATAATTTTCTTAAATTCTAGAAAGGTGCCCAGCTTTTTTTTTTTCCTCTAATATTTTGTTTGCAGAGTTAACAAAAAACTTTGGTAAGGGATGCCAGTCTATTATCGAGCATATCTTCTAAGTCACCTGCTTTGTAGATCTGCATTAAGTTTGCTCTTTTCCAGCCCATTGTCAATTCTCTTTTTTCTAAAAACACTGTAATATTATAGATTGGTCACACCAACTGGTGTGCACATTGTTTCAGTTTTCATGCAACTACTCAGCTTGGTTTGATTCCATTCCTCTTGCCCAAATCCATCATTAGCTGCAATAAACCCTCAAATTAATGGATTAACTGGGGGAAGAGGCTGACATCATGTCCATTGTTTGTAGGGGGGCTTTAACAAACTTGGGTTTGCTTTATTTAGTAATGGATGTTATTTGGTGGATACCCAGTGGATGGACAGGTGTTCACACTAATGTATTTGAATATTTTAAATTATTTTTGTACTGTATAGGTAAATGTAAAATGCTTCAGTCAGCAGTACTGTACACAATACTGTACTGCAGTACAGAACAGAAAATCTGTCTAACTACGTATCTATCTATTGCCAGATGCCACAATCCCCTAAGGGGTGGCCATTTGACTTTGAGTTGTTTGTTTTACAGGGAGGGGCACTAACCCTCCTCCAACCCACTTGTTGGCACATAGAGAGCACGTATGGTTTGGTTATATGGTTACAACCCAGCGTTGCAAATGGTTTCTTGGCTTACAGAAAACCATTTGCCTTGTCACTCACTGTAATGCCACCTGTATAGGAAAGAAAAGCAATAAGAAGTGACAGGAAAGATGGGAGAAATAGGAAGAGAGGAGGGCAGGCACAGAAAAAGAATGATGAAGGCTAAGGAAGAAAGTAGGCAGCACTACATCAAGTGAGTGGATGATGGTTGCCACCACCTACCACTAGAACAGAAAATAATTGTGAAAATTCGTATTTATCTACGGTATCTTGTTAATTTGTCAACAGACTTTTGGGGGGAGACGTGACATGGGTTCTGCCGGCATAGATCATAGGTCCGGGGCGAGATGGGGCTGGAACCTGTGCTAGAGGGTACAGGGCATTGCGGTTCCCAGGCTGCCGCTTCCGCTTAATAGAGAGGGGCCCGAACCTGGGAGTAGCGCCCCAGGAGGCTGCCCTATCAGTGGGTGTATAACGGCAGGGCAGTTGCAGTGCCAAGGCGTGCTTGGAGGGTGTCCCGGCAGCTGTCCTGGCAGGGTGCCCCGAGGCCACTACCACAGCCACTGGTAAGCTGGTGGGCTAGGGGTCCTAGATCCATTGCCTGGACCTAGGACTGTGAAATGGGTTGGGCCTTTGGAATGTTTACCCCCCTTTATCTTACCGACTATGACTTGCAAGTATAAGCATCAAAGCAAGCCTGAGGACAGTAAATCACCCAGGGGGTTTAGAGTGGGTTCGTGGAATGTGGGAAGTTTGAGGGGAAGAGCGGGGGAAGTCGTTGAGGCATTCAGTAGGAGGTGGGTGGATGTGACATGTTTGCAGGAAGTCCGGTACAGGGGTGGATCAGCCAGAAAGATTGTTGGAAAGGATTGCTACTATAAGTTGTTTTGGCAGGGGGGAACCAACGGATATTGGGGTGTGGGTGTGTTGGATGCAGAGAAATGGGTGGAATATGTTATGAATGTTATGAGAGTAAGTGATAGGATATTAGTAGTGATAATTTTGATCGGTAGGAAAATGATTTCAGTTATATCGGCATATGCTTCACAGGTAGGATGGGATGATGCAGAGAAGGATAGATTTTGGGATGATTTAATACATGTAGTAGGTGGTATGGGCGATGATGAGGTAGTGGTTCTGAGAGGGGATTTAAATGGTCATGTGGGTGAAGCAGCTCAAGGTTATGAAGGAGTCCATGGAGGATGTGCATATGGTGTGAGGAATGCAGAAGGGGAAAGAATACTCGAGTTTGGGTGGGCTATGGACATGATTGTGTGCAACACACATTTTAGAAAAAGAATGAGTTGGTTGATTACGTATGAGTCCAGGGGAAATAGCAGTCATTTAGATTATTTTCTGGTCAGGAGGGTTGGTAGGAGGTTAGTGAGGGATGTTAAAGTTATAGGAAGTGAGGAGTGTGTGCAGCAGCACAAACTGTTGATTTGTGACATGGTGCTTAAGGAGTGAGTGATGAGAAGGAGGACATATGTACCTAGGAGGAAAATATGGAAGCTGGGAAACCAATCAGTAAGGGATGCCTTTTATAGTGAGATGAGGAGAGTGGTGGCTTAACAGGGAGCCGTAGATAGAGGCATTAATGAACAGCATAGAACCCTTAAGAACAACCTCTTGAGAGTTACCGATGCAATATGTAGTTGGTCAAGAGGCCCACCAAGACATAAGGTAACTTGGTGGTGGGATGAGGGTGTAGAAGCTGCAGTTAAGGAGAAAAGAAGGCTTTTCCGGGAATGGAAGAAGGGTGGTAACAGGGAGGAGTACTTGACTGCCAAGCGCAGGGCTAGAAGAGAGGTATACAGGGCAAAGTCTGAGTCACAGAGACTTTTACTTGATAATCTCAATCATGGAGAAAGGAAAAATACGATTTTTAGAGTGGCAGATCAGGTGATGAGGGATAATCGAGATATTGTATATGAGCAGTGTGTGAAGAATGATGAAGGAAGGGTAGTGGTGAACAGTGGGGATATTAAAGATGCATGGAGAGAGCATTATAACGGGTTGTTGAATGAGGAGATTGACTGGGATTGGGAAGGTTTGGAGCCAGCAGATCCAGTGTTTGGCCCTTGGCCTTTGATTGAAACTGCTACTGTGAGTGAGGCAATATGCAGGATGCGGGTGGGGAAGGCGGCAGGTGTGTCTGGGTTGACAGCCGAAATGTTGAAGGCCTCAGGAGATACTGGGGTGAGGTTAGTCACTGACCTGATAAATATGATTATATATGAGTGTGTTGTCCCAGATGATTGGCTGAAGAGTGTAATTGTAAATGTGTACAAAGGGAAGGGTGAAGCCCTGGAAAGGGGAAATTACAGAGGTATAAAGCTCTTAGATCAGATAATGAATGTAAAGGAGAGTTCTAGAAGGTATGATTAGAGAAAGAGTGAATATCGATGAGATGCAGTTTGGGTTTATGCCAGGCAGGGGGACCACTGATGCCATATTCATTGTTCGACAGCTTTAGGAAAAATATATTGGAAAGAAAAGGGAACTGTATTTTGTTTTTGTTGATTTGGGAAAGGCCTTTGACAGAGTCCCTAGAGAGGTGGTGAAGTAGGCAATGAGAAAGCTAGGGTTGGAAGAGTGGCTGGTTAGGGTGGTTATGGCCATGTACGTGGGTGCTCGCACCCAGGTAAGAGTGAATGGAGTTTTGAGTGATGAGTTTTCCATGAATGTTGGTGTGCATCAGGGGTCAGTTTTGAGTCCCTTGTAGTTTATCATGGTACTTGAAGCCCTCTCACGTGACTTCAGAGATGGACTCCTGTGGGGCTGATGATTTGGTGTTGATTGCAGAGAATGAAAAGGAGGCAGAGGAAAGATTTAAGAAGTAGAGAGATGGTATGGGGCACAAGGGCTTAAGGGTAAATGCAGATAAAACAAAAGTGATGATATCTAGTGTTTGTGGCAATACAGAGGAGAGAGAGAGTGGCCATGTGCAGTTTGCCACAAAGGTGTGGGAAGTAATTCCATCTTGTGTAGTGTTTGTGATAAATGGGTGCACAAGAGATGTAGTGGTATTAGAGGTAGACTGTGAGATAATGCTGATTTTACGTGTGCGGCGTGTCGGGGAGAGCAGGTGGAGATTGTTAGGCGTGAAAGGATTGAACTTGCTGGTGAGTCTCTTGAGTGTGTGGAGGAGTTTTGTTATTTGGAAGACACGTTATGTGCCGGAGGTGGGGCTGGAGTTAGCTCGGTTGCTAGGGTGAGAAGTGGTTGGAAGAAGTTCAGGGAGCTGTTGCCTCTCCTGACATTGAGAGGACTCTCCTTACGTGCTAAGGGGTCTTTGTATGCAGCATGTGTTAGGAGTGTGATGCTGTATGGTAGTGAGACCTGGGGAGTAAAGGAAGAGGATATTCGCAGGTACAGAAATGACAATGATTAGGTGGATGTGCAGTGCGTCCCTGCATGTTAGGCTGGGTTTACGATGGAAGAGTTGAGAGGTAGGATGGGACTGGAGTGTATTGGTTTTGTGATGAGGAGAGGTAGGCTGAGGTTGTTTGGACATGTGGAGAGGATAGGGGATGATAATTGGGTACAGAGGGTGAGAAGTGTTAATACTGGGGGAGGGGTAGACTGAGAAAGACATAGAACGAGGTCATCAACTGTGACTTAAGGGTTAAGGGACTGAACAGGGAGGCTGCCAGAGATCGAGCAGCATAGAGAGCCGGTGAGCAAGGCCGACACATGCAAGCATGTTGGAGCCTTCAAAAACGAAAACAAAAACCACCACATCACCTCGCTAAGTTGATCCTTTATCAGATCCTGATGAGTTTCATTTGACAGAGTCAAGGTGGTCAGTATATCCAATGTTTGAGTTAATGAGGTTCAGTATAGTGAGGATTTATTGTACTGTATCTCTTTCTTCTTGGTCATTCTCTGACTCATATATGTGGTCCTTATTTTTTTATCCAGTTAAAAAAATACATATCTTCCCTTACAAGTACTGACATCAGACTTTTGTTCATTATTTCACATACTGTATTGTATTTTTTTGTTTTATCATATATAACTTCACCATCTCTCAGTATCTTAATGCTCTCCCTCATTGTTTTGTCATTAACCAACCTGTAGAAGATTTTTTTTTTTTTTCCCCCTCTTGCATTTCATTTCTTCCTCTCATGATGTCTTATGTACTGTACTGTATTAATTTCCTGCTAATTATTTACCTTCTCCATACTTTGTTCCATGCCCTGTTCCCAAGCTTAAGTCCCTTTGTACATCTGTTGTTAAGCTACTCTTTATTTTTTGCAGCAAAATATAGGACATGTCTGCAGACACTTTCCTCGTGCAGTAGACCCTCATTGTATGCAGGACTGATTTGCGTTAAACACAGTTTGCGCTGAAAGATAATCCCTGACCCAGCCCAAATTAATACAGGGGGGAAAAAAAAAAATGTTTCCATACAAAAATCTCAGCTCGCACCTGTGGCCTTGAGGTTGACCTACCAGTGCCTCCAGCAGCAGTCCCTCAAGCAACAACAGTACAGCAATTTTGGAAAGTGTTACATACAGTAAGATGTAGATTTAATGCTAAATTGGGTACAAAGGCACACTCTTTAAATCAGTGTTGAACTAAATTGAAGTTTTGCTTCATTGGCATAAATTAGCTTGGTACTTGGGAGACACAAAATACAGGTACAGTGATCCGTTGGTTATAGCAGCTCTTGTTGTCACTGCTAGATGAAAATCATCACTCCTTTCATTATTGCGCATTTTTGGCTAAAAAATTTCATCATCATGCACCTGAGCTGGTTTCTGCCAGCAGTGGTGTTGCAAAATCTGCAGTTCCTGATACTTTGAGGGATTCAAAAATGAGGTCCTGGCATCCTGTTCCCTAACCTTAGAACCCCTTACCTCAAGCCCATTTCAGGTTTCTATATGGTATATATTTCTTCCTTATTGTACCCTTTTCATAATTTTCTATTAATGAAGCCATGCCTGTGTGTTTTTCTGACAACTTTCTATAAAATATGTATGTATTTATTAAATCTATCTATCTATCTATCTATCTATCTATCTATCTATCTATTGCCAGACGCCTCAATCCCGCACGGGGTGGCCACAAACAAATCGCCTCCATGTCACTCTGTCCCCTGCCATTTCACTACCATGCTCCCAAGTCACACCCCCCTCTCTCATATACCTCTCCACTCCATCCCTCCTTCTCATCCTCGGCCTCCCCCTCCCTCTCGCCCCCTTCACCTCACTCACATACACTCTCCTCGTCAGTCTTTCACTCTCCATCCTCTCCACATGCCCAAACCACCTTAACATGTTTCTCCTAACGCTTCCCATCACGTCCTCAACCACACCACAACGCTCCTTCACTTCCTCATTTGTTAGTCTGTCTCTCCATGTGACTCCACATGCTCCTCTTAAATAACTCATTTCCACTGCTGTCACTCTTGACTTCTGTCCTTCCAACAGGGTCCAAGCTTCACTTCCATATGTTAGAGTTGGTATCACAATACTGTCATGTAACAACTTTTTCACTTCCATGCTCACCTCCCTGTTTCTTATCACTGCTTTCAACGAACCAACAACCTTCCTTCCCTGCTGCACCCTTTCGAGCACTTCACCCTCCAGACTTCCATCCTTACTCATCACAGTGCCCAAGTACTTAAATTCACTCACATTATCCATATCCTTCCCATCCAGTCTCACTGTACATCCACTGGCTTCACTTCTCTCGAAGACCATCACTTTACTCTTCCCTACATTCACCATTAGATTCCGTTTCTTACACACTTTCCCAAACCCATCTACCAAGCCTTGCAGCTCCCCTTTGTCTTCGCTCAGCAACACAGTATCATCTGCAAACAACAATACAGGGAGTTTCCAAACACTGCCCTCTCTCACTAGGGCTGCTCCAACATCCACTGCCCGCCCTTGTATCTCTTTTATAACCCATCCATGTAAAGATTGAACAACCATGGAGACATGACACATCGTTGTTTCAATCCATCCTTCAAATGGAGAGATTCACTCAGTTTGCCATCCACATGCACTGCAGCCTTAGCACCCTCATACATACTCTTCACTGCCTTCAACAACTTCCCATCCACTCCATATAATCTTAATACCTTCCACAAACCTTGTCTATCGACCCCGTCATATGCTTTCTCCAGATCCATGAAGGCTGCATACAACTTCTTGCCCTTCTCTAGAAACTTTTCCACTAAGGATCTAAGAATGAATATCTGGTCTACACAACCTCTTCCCTTCCTAAAACCTCCTTGTTCTTCTCCAACTAATTCCTCTGTAATTTTCCTAACTCTGTCAATAAGTATCCTACCATATACTTTTCCTATTACACTGAGAAGGCAAATGCCCCTATGATTACCACACACTGCTTTTTCCCCTTTTCCTTTGTACAGAGGAATAATTATACCTGACTTCCAATCCTCCGGGACTCTACCCTCCTCCCAAGCCAATCTGCACACCTTCCACATCCATTCTATTACTATCTCTCCCCCATGCTTCAGCATTTCACCACACACTCCATCAATTCCTGGGGCTTTCCCCATTTTAACTTTCTTCATTGCTTCCACCACTTCCATCCTGGTGATTTCTTCCTCTCTTCTCACAACCCTCCTTCTCCCTGCCATTCCCCAGCCACTTATACTTGCATTACTTTCATTCTCTATGTTCAACAGTTCATTAAAGTGTTCTCTCCATCTGTTTACTTTTTCTCCCTTCTCCACTAGTAATCTACCATTTTTATCTTTCACACCCCCACTGACTTCGTTGGCACCCTGTCTAGCTCTCTTTACCTCCTTCCAGAACATTTTCTTACATTCCCTCCACTTTGCACTCAAATTCCTTCCAAA